>SJYA01000090.1:0-20647 GCA_006410615.1 Neotragus moschatus | reverse complement strand
AGCAGTACAGAGTTATTAAGTTGCTTGGTTAAGCAGCTAGTAAGTGATGGAGTTGGAATTTTAACTCATGTGGTGTTTGGATCTAGAGCCTTTACTTTTAAATGAAGGAACCACATGCAGAGACAATAAAGCACCACAATGCTAAGGGCTATAAAATAGAGAGATATAGTACTACAAGAACATATAATAGCTAATTTGGGAAGACGCGGAGCCTCGTCAGTGCCAACTGATATCTTAAGGATAACTGGAAGTTAAGCTCTCATTTTTTTATTGAAGAAGATGGTGCTAGTGGTAAAGAACTCACTAGTGGAGAAGGCAGTGGCACCCTATTCCAGTACTCTTGCCTGGAAAATCCCATGGACAGAGGAGCCTGGTGGGCTGCAGTCCATAGGGTCGCTAAGACTCAGACACGACCGAGCAACTTCACTTTCACTTCTCACTTTCATGCGTTGGAGAAGGAAATGGCAACTCACTTCAGCGTTCTTGCTTGGAGAATCCCAGGGATGGTGGGAGCCTGGTGGGCTGCCATCTATGGGGTCGCACAGAGTCGGACACAACTGAAGCGATTTAGCAGCACCACCAGCAGCAGAGGAGATATAAGAGATATGGATTCTATCCCTGGGTCGGGCATAGCAACTCAGTCCAGTATTCTTGTCAGGAGAATCCCAGTGACAGAGGAGCCTGGTGAACTACAGGACATGGGGTCAGACAGTACTGAAGTGACTTAGCATACATGCACATATTTGACATAATATAGTAGTTATAGGTATACAACATAATCACTTGATATTTGTATATATTGCAAAGTGATTTCCACAATAAGTCTAGTTAACATCTGTTATCATACATAATTGTGTTAGGGGAACCACACTGACTGAAACTGCCCTCCCTGGCCAGGTACCATAGTAACCATTTGCATGAGTTGTTTCATGACAGGAGATCCTGATCAGGAATACGGAACTAATAAGCCACCACCAACCGGAAGAGTTCGGGAAAGGTCTAAAGGAGACACTGCATGCCTGTCCACTTCCCAGTATCCCTCTCGCTAGCATCCATCTTTGCTGAGCAATGCGTGTGCCACCAGGGAAGACTCTGAATTAAAATGATTGGTCAAAGACCACCCGGAAACTAATCCCATCACCATAAAACCCGAGACTGTGAGCCACATGGCAGAGCAGTTCTCCTGGGTTCCCTTACCCTACTGCACTCCACCCGGGTGCCCTTTCCCAATAAAATCTCTTGCTTTGTCAGCACATGTGTCTCCTCGGACAATTCATTTCTGAGTGTTAGACAAGAGCCCAGTTTTGGGCCCTGGAAGGGGTCCGCCTTCCTGCAACAGTTGCAGATTTCTTTTATTGAGATGACAACTTTTAAGATCTACTATCTTAGCAATTTTCAAATATACAATATAGAATTGTGAGCTATAGTCACAATGCTGTTCATTATATCCCTATGACTTATTTATTTTGTAACTGGAAGTCCGTACCTTTTGACTGCCTTCACCCATTTCACCTCCACCCCACTTCCTATACTCTCATTTTAACAATGGAGTATGAGTAAAAAGCCACTTCTTCTTATTCTCCCTTTTCAGGTCAAAGAAAAATGGTGCTTAAATTGCCTTAAAAAGGTTAATATACAACTCTCACAGCATAAACCACCTCCTTTGAGCCACAAGACTCGCTCCTGGAAAACACACTCCTATTTTTCCTTTCCAAGGGTACTGCTTGCAGTGAGTCCGTGGTGAAAACAACAAAAAAAGATCTAAGAAAGAGTGCGCAGTTTGTGGTTCTTTTCCAAGAGACTCTGGGCCTACTGGGGATGGAGTACCCCCATCCCCGAGTAAGACAGCATAAAAGTATATGTAGTGCAGTGGAAAATGTTTACACTGAGCTATGAAGTTTTACCATGGAAACTTAGCATAGCATACTGAGGCAGAAACATCTACTCATGTGGAAATATGTAACATCATTGGGAGTGTTGGCAGTAATCTTGGATTATTTGTTTAAAATCATTCCTTTCTTCTCAAGAGCTCTCAGTTTTGTAAGATCTTCCAAGATCTTTAACTTGAAACATAAAACTCATTAATGGTCCCAGAGATACGAGTCCACTTTGTATGTTTACTCAGAATTTGTTCTCCACCAAAGTCTCAAGATGTTAAATAAAGATAAAAGGAAGGTTTGAACTTTAGTGCTTTTCTGATTCATATAAGCATTATGATTTTGGAAAGTCCCTCTTTTAAAACAAAGAGTGTTAACATCTCATACTCACGGTGGTCAGTCAATTCTTGCTTCCTCTGTTTGCTCCCCAAAGAGGCCTTTGGCAGAAAATGTGCATACTGCACTTTGTAACTTAGGAAACAGTTTCACAATCTTCATCACCTTGGTCTTCACAACAGCATCGCAATGGAAAAGCAAGTGTTGTGTTTTTCACAGTCACACTGACTCAGGAAGGTCAGTTTAGATTCAATCTCTGCCCAAATACCCATAACAGCTCATCAAAACATAGTTCACTGCTTCCAAAGTGACAGGTTTCAACCCTTTGGCATTCTTAAAATACCTGGTGGTGGTGGTGATGCTGGTTTTGTTGCTAAGTCATGTCCATTTCTTGCAACCCCATGGTGCTAGTGGTGCTAGGGTTAGAAGAAGTTGCTTCATAAAATTTTGTTAAAATAAGAGAACATCTAGAAATTCTTACCTATTTTTTTTCCACTCAGTTTAGGGGGTAAGCATATTTAGAATGAAAAAGAATGATGTTCCTAATTAAATCTTTACTTCTTCCATTCCTGCGTTTATTGTTTTTATCAAATAACAGAAATGCTTAGTGGCACACAACACATCTAATAAGCCAGGGTCCTAAGTGCACAAAACCTAGTTGGGAGAGGAACAGGGAAATCAATGAGGATAGTGCATGTGGGGAGCTCTGGCATAGAGGCAACCCAGGCAGGGAGGTTAGAAAGAGAAGTCATTAAGTCAACTGGGAGTTGATCAGGGAAAGCTTTGCAGAATAGGTGTCATTGCATTTGATTGCTTCAAAAAATTTATTTCTGTAAGAAAACAACCCACCACCGCCACCCCCCCCCCACCCGCCAACACACACACACACAATTGTGCAGTCCTAACTTGGCTAGCTATTAGTTTCTAAGAGTAAACACTGTGCATGGCCTGTGGTCGTGTCAGGAGCAAAGAGGTCAGTGGCGATTGGAGGGAAAGCCAAGTTTAACCAATGATGGTCATCCTTGCTAGCCCAGTAATCTACTCCCTCACAGTCTTTTAACTTAAAGGCAGAGGGAATACCTGGAAAGAGAATGAGAGAGGCTGATGGCACAGCAGGCTGGTAAATAGGATCTGGGACTTGGGAGGCCAAATGCGGGGTATGGTCCCCTCACCCACCCTTCTCTATCATCCAGGAGAGAAGGGAGAGAGCAGAAGTTTCCATATCATCTGCACTTGGATGGACACATCTGCTGCAGCACCTCTTTTACTTCCTGAAACCTGCAACCCTGCTGTTTTTCCTTCTGGTCCACATCTAGCATTTCAAAAGCATTTCTATCAAAAAGAAACTTTCTTGCATCTCCACTCAGTACTGCTTAGTCCTCATAAACATGAATAGGTAACTAACCAAAACTGTCAGAAAATGCTTCTGCTGAATTGATTGGAAAGGTCTGCATTTCATCTTCTTGATGTCCTCGTGTTCCATTCCAAGAGCCGTCACAGGATACATGTCACTCATTAGAGAAGCTTCTGGATTATATTCACGGAGTTCACAATCTACATTTTGGGTCACATAAAGGAGCTAAAACCTGATGTCCAGGAGCCTTTGGAACTGTTGTGGTTGTTTAGTCACTCAGTCATGTCTGCCCCTTTTGTGATCCATGGACTGTAGCCTCTCAGGCTCCTGTGTCCACCGCATTTTCTAGGCAAGAATACGGGAGTGGCAATGTTCATTGCAGCACCATTTACAATAGCTAGGACATGGAAGCAACCTAGATATTCATCGACAGATGAATGGATAAAGAAGCTGTGGTACACATATACAATGGAATATTAGTCATAAAAAGGAATGTATCTGAGTCAGTTCTAGTGAGGTAGATGAACTTAGAGCCTATTATACAGAGTGAAGTAAGTCAGAAAGAGAAAAACAAATATCTTGATTAATAGACACATATGGAATCTAGAAATGTGGTACTGAGGAACCTATTGCAAGAAGATCCAACCAGTCCATCCTAAAGGAGATCGGGCCTGGTCTTTGGAAGGAATGATGCTAAAGCTGAAACTCCAGTACTTTGGCCACCTCATGCGAAGAGTTGACTCATTGGAAAAGACTCTGATGCTGGGAGGGATTGAGGGCAGGAGGAAAAGGGGATGACAGAGGATGAGATGTCTGGATGGCATCACTGATTTGATGGATGGGAGTCTGAGTGAACTCCAGGAGTTGGTGATGGACAGGGAGGCCTGGCGTGCTGCGATTCATGGGGTCGCAAAGAGTCGAACATGACTGAGCGACTGAACTGAACTGAATGGAGATGCAGACATAGAAAACAGACTTGTTGACACAGTGGGGAAAGGAAAGGGTGGGACAAACTGAGAGAGTAGCATGGAAACATATACATTCCTACATGTTAAACAGATAGGTAGTGGGAATTTGCTGTATAGTGCAGGGAGCTCAAACTGGTGCTCTGTGACAACGAACAGGGGTGCAATGGAGCAGAAGGGGAGCGAGGTTCAAGAGGCAGGGGACATATGTATACTTACATCTGATTCATGTTGATATAGGGCAAAAATCAACACAATATTTTAAGGAAATTATTNTACATTCCTACATGTTAAACAGATAGGTAGTGGGAATTTGCTGTATAGTGCAGGGAGCTCAAACTGGTGCTCTGTGACAACGAACAGGGGTGCAATGGAGCAGAAGGGGAGCGAGGTTCAAGAGGCAGGGGACATATGTATACTTACATCTGATTCATGTTGATATAGGGCAAAAATCAACACAATATTTTAAGGAAATTATTTTCCAGATTAAAAAAAAAAAAAAAAGAATACTGGAGTGGGTTGCCATTTCCCCCTCCAGAGGATCTTCCTGACCCAGGGATTGAACTGGGGTCTCCTGCATTGNTACATCTGATTCATGTTGATATAGGGCAAAAATCAACACAATATTTTAAGGAAATTATTTTCCAGATAAAAAAAAAAAAAAAAAGAATACTGGAGTGGGTTGCCATTTCCCCCTCCAGAGGATCTTCCTGACCCAGGGATTGAACTGGGGTCTCCTGCATTGGCAGGCAGATTCTTTACCCCAAACCACCAAGGAAGTCCTTTGGCACTGTTAACTAGTATATAAATCCTTGAATTCTTCCCTGAAGAATGTTATCACAAAAATACTGTAATAATTTTTCAAATTTGTTTAATTTGGCTATTTTGGCAGCATTTTCCTCTGGTTTCCACGAAGTCACTTCTGCCTCATTCATTCCTCATACTCTTTCAGGGCACTTGCGTGTTCCAGACACTGTAGAATAGGGATGGCCCTCAAGAAGGTTACAGTTTAGTGAATAATGCAGACAGGTGAACAAGCTCTTCCATACACTCAGCTTCTTCCTTTTAGAGGTAACTTTCAAAAGACTACTTGATGAGGTCAACTATGAAACACAGAAGTAGGTAAGGGTATTTTTTTTTCATTTTGGCCATAAAACTAGCTTATGATTACTTTTGAGGGTGATTTACTGAGGCTTTCTTTGTACTTCTGGAAAAGGTGTTGAAAATTTTTAGTAATATCTCTAACTTATGTGTTTATTTGTATTGAAGCAAAATTCTAATTAACCATGTAAGCAAGAAAATCCTGAATCAAATCCTCAAGTCCTTGTTATATCAGGGACTCCATATTAAAACAAGGACTCCATATTAAAAGTAGTTGATGAAAGAAATACCAGCATGCATATTTTCAGGTTGTTGTGAAGCAAGAAATGATAAAACTATATTGTATATGTTAAGCATGTCATGGATTACATGAGTTTATGTAGCCTCTACGTTTACGTTTTCCTCCCTGTATTATGTAGCCTCTAAAATGTGCCCCAGTGATCCCTATCTCCAGGCATTCACATTTTTGTGTAATCCTCTCTTCCTGAGTGTGGATTAGACTCAGTGATTCCCCTCTAATGAATAAAATAAGCGAATGTGGTGGGATGATACTCCTGAGATTCAGTTCAGTTGCTCAGTCATGTCTGACTCTTTGCAACTGCATGGACTGCAGCACGCCAGGCTTAGGTTACACAAAGGCTCTAACTTCATCTTGCTTTCTCTCTCTCTCTCTCTTGCTTTGAGTGAAACCAGCTGCCCTATGGAGTGAGCTTACTCCACAAGACAAGACACTGAGGGTTCCCTGTCAATAGACAGCAAGAAACTAAGGCCCTCAGTTCAACAACCGATAACAAATGTAATCTTGAAACAACCACACAAATAAGCTTGTAAATATATCCCCCTCCAGCCAAGCAGAGATCTGTGCACCTCAAATGATGTGACAATACGTTGATCATACCCTCATGGAGGCCTTGAATCAGAGGTCCAAATAGGTTGCAGCCAGATTCCTAACCCACAGAAACTAAGAGATGACAAATACTAGCTGTTGTAAACTAGTAATTGTGGAGCAATAGATATCAAATGCACTTCCTCTCAAAATTGAAGAAACTTTGAATTGGATCTTGAAAGAATTAAAGTTTGCTTTTGTAGGACCATGAGCAAGTGGGGATGACTGATCTTGTCATAATCTTCCTTGTGTCTCTGTTTTTCCTCCTGTGTACTTCAGTAGCCCCTCTCCTCAGTCCCTTCTTCCCTGAGGCCCAGAAGNTCTCAAAATTGAAGAAACTTTGAATTGGATCTTGAAAGAATTAGTTTGCTTTTGTAGGACCATGAGCAAGTGGGGATGACTGATCTTGTCATAATCTTCCTTGTGTCTCTGTTTTTCCTCCTGTGTACTTCAGTAGCCCCTCTCCTCAGTCCCTTCTTCCCTGAGGCCCAGAAGGTTAGAGGGAGCTGCAGAAGTTCCTCAGAGGAAAGGTTCAGCGTGTGGGGTAAGGTTAGGGATGAGGCACGAGCAAAACCTTCTGCTCACTTCTTTCAGAGACATTCCATTTTTACGTAAATCACAAATTGAGATTCCACCTAAAATTTCACGTGAAGAAAGCATCTCATTCAAAAAGCAAGTCTGAACTCTCATAAAGCATTTATTTAGCACTTGTTCTTTCTAGAACAAAGGGCTGGGTGTTTGAAAGGCTGAGCCTTATTCCTGGGCCTGCTACACAGTACCTGGAGTCCCAGTTTCCTCCCGTCTCTGAGATGAAATTACCTGTTCCACTTCCATCACAAGATCACTGAGAGGCTTATCTGTGAGGACCCTGCATGCCATCCGTTCCTATGGCCTGGAACACTCCAGCCAGATATCATAGGGCTTGTTCTCTTGTTCCATTCTGGGTTCGATATAGATGTGAATCTTCCCTGACCTTCACAGATCACCTTGCCACCCCATCACTCTATTCTTTAACTCCGCAGACACTTTTTTTTTTTAAGTCTCTCTAATCACCACCTGATACATTTCATGTTTATTTGTCTGAGATTTTAAAGATTTACTTGTCTACATCACCCTAGGATACAAGTTTCAAGGGGTCACAGACTTAGTCTGTTTGGTTATATTCCATATTGTCAGGAGTTACAACTGCCTGACACTTGTCAGTGCTCAATGGGCATATCTTAAATGGGATAATGGCCTTCCCAGGTGGTGCTAGTGATCAAGAACCCACCTGCTAATGCAGAAGACATTAGAGCCAGGGGTTCAATCCCTGGGAAAATCCCCCGGAGGAGGAAATGGCAATACACTCCAGTATTCTTGCCTGGAGAATCCCAAGGACAGAAGAGCCTAGCAGGCTATAGTCCACAGGGCCACTAAGAGTCGGACATGACTGGAGTGACTTAGCACACACGTAAATTGGATAATGAATGAATGAATCAGTGAGTGAAATGAGACAATGGCATGTGCTCCTAATATATTTAATGTGAAATTCCAAAATAAGTTCATCCTATGGGGTCGCACAGAGTCGGACACGACTGAAGTGACTTAGCATAGCATAGCATGGAACACCTAGGTAACAGCATCCCTTGGAGGCTAACACAAAACAGTAACAGATTTACCCCATCTCTGGAAGTTACTGCCCCTTGGTATTTTCAAAGTAACCAAGAGTTTCCAAACCAGTTAATCTGGACACACATTCTCTTTTAAATGTGGTTTTTCAAAAGAAAATGCTACATAAGATAAAAGTGCAGCTGCCGCTCTTCCCCCACATTCCAGCGCAGGCGCCTTATTGCACATTATTGCTCTGACGTCTGCCCTCTACGAGCCCCTTGAAGAATCTGTGATGAGGTTCACATGCCTAACCCGTGTTACAACTCCCCCACCCTGCTGGCGTCTGGAAAGCTTCCAGACCCTTAGCTGAGGGAAGCAAAATTTGGAGGCAAAAAAGGAAGAAACAAAGTAACTCAGTTATGCTCCTTCATAATGTGAAGCTTTGTTTTGTAATACATTTTGGATTCCTGAGTTGGGTATTAGAAGTGGCTTGTGAATAATTTAATATGAAGGAAACCTAAAGAACAGCAAACAGAGTTTTGTTTTGTTTTGTTTTTTAATTACTCTTCCCATTACAGTAAATATTGATTCAGAATTGCTAAACTTTTGAAATGACTTGAAATAATTTAACAAGTAATGCATTTCTAAATACTGTATATGTGAGAGATATACATTACTAACCCAAAGCTTTAAAGTAGAATCCTCTGAAATATTTTCAGTTAGAAACATTAATTTTCCCCCAATGATTTATTCCTTTAGGGAGAATAGGACAACAAAGAGCTGTCTTTTCTTCTCTCTTTCTACATAACCTCGTTTTCAAGGTAAAGGTACTCAGCTTCCACCTGAGTGCTGAGTTTCTAGCTACAAAAGATGATCTGAAGAATGGTGAGAATTAGCTCATTCTTGAGTAGGTACGCAGAGTGGGTCTCTTAGAGCTACTACCTCAGCCAGCTATTGCCATCTTCATCTTGCTCCCAGGAAAGGCTGAAGTAAGCTTCCATCACATGCCCTGGAAACACTGGTTGTTTGCAACCAGCATCTGTTCCCTTTGGGCTGGTGTATATTCAGATTAATTGTTGCCTGTGTCATCTGAATTGTTAAATATCTTAAGTACACTGCCCTTCACTGTAACCCTGAATTCCCGCTGGGGCTGCAGATGGCTCCAGAAATGCTTAAGACTAAAGATGTAGGCTTGGCTTCAGAGATTGCTCAACGGTCAGCAAGTGAAGTGATCTCAGATTGGTTGGCAATTCAGGACAGAAAGGCTCTTACTAGTTTTAGGTATTGGGAGGTGTAGTTGTGAGGGCTGGACCTGGTGCAATCACTTTGTCACCATGAAGAAAACTAGCCTGAGGAAAAAGCTGAGGCACAGTGAAGAGCAGATCTAGAGTATGGTAGGAAATTGTAGGTAGAGTTCAGTAGAATATCTGAAATGCACTCTACCTCTGAACTTTTTGAGCTATGTGAACAAATACATTCTCTTGAATGATTTAGCCAATTGAATATAGATTTTTAAAATAACTTGAAACAAAAGTAACTTCAAATGATAGGGGAGTGATTTATCACTAGGGAGGGTAGGGTACTATTTTTAATAATACCATCTCTAGATGTCCAGATACTTAATGATAGTGAAGAAGTTACAACTTATATCTGTTATTTCTCAGTTACTTCACAGTTATTAAATTTAATGTTGAAACAGTCCTATTAGAAGAAGAATATTATCCCATTTACCAGAAAAGCCAGATAGAGCTCAGAGAGAATGTATTCCTAAGACCAACCAGATGATCAAACCAGAATTGAAACCCAGGACTCCTTGATTCTAAAATTTTTCAGTATCCTCACCTCCCCATGACCTCTGCCCCACACTGAACTACACTGCGATACTTGACTGGATTATAAAGGGCCTTGCCTGCCACACTGATGAGTTTCGGAGAATATTATTTTGGGGGAGAGGAGGCCATGTCACAGCACATTGAGAACCCACTGAAATTTATTGACACTCTTCTTATGAAAGACATACTTTCTGCTCATAAGACAATTTTCTGAGGGTAATTTCAGTCCATGGGGTGGCAAAAAGTCGGACATGACTGAGCAATTTCACTTCACTTCTCTTTACTTTAATGAGTTAAGACTTACTTATGAAAGGGGTCTATTACTGTGAGTCCCACCGGGCCATGGTAGTCATGGCAAGATTTCTAAGGAAATAGGGGTTAAAACTGCATCAAGTATGTTCATGTGCATTTTGTGAGGCTCAGTTTATTTGTATCTAAAATGAAGCCGATACCATGTTATTGAGGATGGAAATTGACCTCACTGAGAGGTGAGATTTTGAAATGACTACTTATGAAGAAGTATCTATGT
This sequence comes from Neotragus moschatus, assembly GCA_006410615.1. Taxonomy (NCBI): domain Eukaryota; kingdom Metazoa; phylum Chordata; class Mammalia; order Artiodactyla; family Bovidae; genus Neotragus; species Neotragus moschatus. The sequence goes on along the minus strand of SJYA01000090.1, from coordinate 10,177 downwards.
TTTATAACCATGTAAAGGTTTTTGTCCTTGAGATATATTTTCAAAATCATGTTCTGATGTAGCTTGGATATGTATTTCCCAGTCCTCAAAGATTTATTTCAAACGAAAGAACAGCACATAACCCTACTAATGATGGTTACTGAGGAAACAGACATGAAATTATTTTATATGACTCTCAGCTAAGCTAGTGATCTGAAGACAGGAGAAAAAGCTTAGTTATCTTCAGAAAATAAAAACAGAGACATAGCCGATAGGAATAATCTATACTCTTACTGAAAGACACAATCATTACAAATATTCATGTTGCTGCTTAGTGAATGTATCATATGGCTAAGATTTCTTGTCAGCCTCATGATTAAAAACTGTGTAAAAAAAATCTTCTTTTTTCTACAGTAGAATTAGTGAGAAACTGGTTAGTAAGTGCTATTAATAGTAAGGTCTTTAACAGTAAAAGTCTCATTGGTTAGAGAGTTAAAGAAAATCATGACTTAATGGTTTATATATTAAAATATAGATAACTTTCTAAAAAGCGGTTATAAAATTTTAAAATCCTTCACTATTGTCAATGAAATGGTACAGTGGAACTCTAACCTTGAGTAAAAGTCACTATGAGTCTTCCTAAAGGCTGTCTGCCTCATTGATTATATAGAATCCTTTACTATGAGTTTTAACTCCTTAACCAAAGAGACTATGGCCATCAAAGGCCTTACTACTAAAAGCACTTACTCTACAGTTTCTCCCTAGTTCTACTGTAAAAAGTAGCCACAGTTTTCATTCATGAAACTGATAAGAAATCCTAAGTATATATTTATAGTAAATGAACAAAAATTTATTTAAGTGTGCCCTTAGTATTTGAGATACAATTGAAAAAAAAGAAGAAAACACAGCTTCTTCCCTTTTAGAAAGGGAAAGAGAAAATCAAACCACAATTTATTCTGAGAAGGAAAATTCATGAAGAACACATAATTCAGCATTGGATAGACAGAAAAGGGGTTAGTGCTTTGGTAATGAGTTGCAATAAGTTGAAATTAAAACTTTTTAAGTAAGAAAACAAAGTGGTCAGATGTACAATTTAGAAAGACCTTGTTTTCTACAATGTGGATGATAGATTAGAGGATGACAAGAGTGGAAACAGGAGTATCTTTTGTAGTTTTTCAAGCCCTTGAAGATAATACCTTGGACTTGGTAAGGAGAGGAAAGAAGAGACTCAAGTATATTTGAGAATAACCAAGAAGTTTTGGTTATTTATTGGATGTAAGAGGTGAGGGAAAGAGAGGACTCAAGAATGACATTGAGATCTTGGGCACCTGAGTAGATGCTCAGTCAAGTATATTCAATAAGTATTTGGATCTATAATCTGAGAGCAAAAATATAGACCATGGTGTCACCAGGTGTCACCATNACATATCTTGGGATATCTTTAAATTAAATTTCGTAATTGAAAATTTTAAGTCCATTAGGTGTGAATATTCTTATTTAGAGGAGAAAACTCATAAAACTTTATGTACAGCAGTTTCTCTGATGTTTATAACCGGAAGCAGAAATTGGCAAACTTTTAAGGCCTCTACTCTAAAAAGTTTTTCCATTTTCAAACGGTGTTTGATGAAAAAGAGTAATAGGCAATCAAGATCTCACAAGCTGCCAAGAAAGTCTAAAATACTTACCAACTGGCTCTTTACCAAAAAAAAAAAGTTTGTCAACCCCTTATCTTCAAGTAACCACTGACCTTTGAATAATAGTTCAGTTCAGTTCAGTTGCTCAGTCGTGTCCGACTCTTTGCAACTCTATGGACTGCTGCCCACCAGGCTCCTCTGTCCATGAGGATTCTCCAGGCAAGAATACTGGAGTGGGTTGCCATGCCCTCCTCCAGGGGATCTTCCCAACCCAGGGACTGAAACCAGGTCTCCCTCATTGCAGGTGAATTCTTTACCACCTAAGCCACCAGGGAAGCCCAAGAATACTGGAGAGCCTATTCCTTCTCAAGGGGAAAGCTGAAATACTTATAAAGTGTCATCACTAAAATCTTCCAGCTCATAAACAGATAGAACTTATTATTACAAAGGAGGCTAGAATAGTAAAAAATTAATATATTACATCCCAGAACATGTCGTTTTTAACGCATTCAGATTGGACTGTCCCATAGTGAGTAGTTCTGGGGCGGAGTAGGAAGACTCCAAAAGCATGCCTCTTTTCCTTCATTTAGTTGTCCCATGCCCACGGCAAACTTTACCTATACTGACCTTAGAACTCCTTCCCAAAAAACATGGATGCAGCCTTTTCATCTTTCTTCACACACTTCTCTTGATGGTTAATCACTATCAATTAATCACAGTTGTCAATTAACACATAAGAACTTTCTGTCACATTTGTTCCTGAAAAATTACATGGAAGGGAGAGAGGAAGAGCAGTTGAAAGGGTATCTTTCAGCAGTTGAAAGGGGATCTGGTTGTATTAGAGAAGAGGAAGGCTAGAGGTAGGGTAAAAGAGGGAGATAAAAAGGAGACAGCAACTTTCAATGAAATTAGTTGCATTCTCCTTTTTGGAATAAACTAGCAAAATATTTCAGAATGTGTTTCAAGAATGAAATAAGCACCCAGAAAATGATGGTATGATTTTCCAAAACGCAAAAAATGGATTAGGAAAAATTTAAAGGCTCAAAAGATAGGGCTAGCAATGATAGAAAAGGGGAAGGGAAATTACAGAGACAGATCAGAGGGGATGTGTATATGGACATGTTTATGCCCCAGGGATTAGCCTTAATAAAAGAGTAAGCCGCATGGTTTAGGAAAAATGTTTCTAATATCTAGGATAGATCTTTAAGAAGATAGAAATCCAGGGTGCTTAGCAGGCTGACAGAAACATTAGGATGAAGTCAAGTCAGAATAGAAGATCAAAGGTACCCAATGGTCTCAACTGGCTATACAGGGAAGGGAAGTCTCATCAACCTTAGTGCTAAGGCTGTTTAGAAAAGCTGAGTCCCTTCACCAGAAAATACTTGGTGATTTTGAGTAGATCAGATATGTAATAGTGAATAGATGGGTCACCCAGTGATTTTGTTAATTAAATAATTTAAAGCATTTGTCATAATTTAGAATTGGACTGAGAAATATCCAGCTTCACAAATGACACATTTTGTGACTTCAGTGCTAAAGGTGTGAGTTTAACCCCTGCCTAGGGAGCTAGGATCCCACGTGCTGCATATGAGGCAGCCAAAAAAAAAAAAAAAAAGACACATTTCAAGGGTCTATTATAAATTGAATGATTGTAGAGGCTGAAAGTGCTCTCAGTAACAATATAGTCCTGCCTCCCCAGGTCATAATTGAAATTTAAGGTCAAGGAGTTGAGACAGAATTTCAGCATTGCCACCCAGCCCTGCTGACTCAGTGTCGTTTAAACTATATCCTGTAGCCACTATGTCACTGAAATGTACAGAACCTCCTAACCCCAGAACCCTTGAGGCTAAAAAATATCCTTGCTAAACATTTCTTATATAGTATGGAAACTCTGTTGTCAGTTCTCAATAAAGCCAACAGAATTTCTTGACTGCTGCCTAAAATAAGACTGTTTTTCACCCACAAGTGAGTTTAGAAACATATTTAATTTTACATCTACTACATAATGCTAGCCAGTTGTGTGATGACACAAACAGAGAGAATGAGCCATCTTGAAATAATATGCTAACCAGGTCTTGCTGTAGATGTAAGCAAATGAAGCCAATTAGGGATGATAAAATTCTGTGACACTCCATTTTTTAAATTAAATTGTCTTGTATATTTTTCTCAACTCTCTTCAAACATAGATTTATGAGAATCCAGAGAAAAAGCCAAGAAAAAAAAAAAAAAAGAAAACATTTGCCCATGTACCAAGATACAATATAAACAAAAATGTGAAAATATTTCTGAGACTAAATCTGATGGATACCAATGTGTTGCTAACACAATCTATACTAAGAGTTCAAGGCTAAGCCCTGTTCATCCCTTGGGGACCCAGGAATTTGACCAAATGGAAGAAATTGCTTTCCATTCAAGATTCTTAGATGAGCATGAAAAGGCATGGCTACCAAGCTTCAGTATTTCTGAGAAAGAAGATGTTCATGAAAACTAAAANTGTGTTGCTAACACAATCTATACTAAGAGTTCAAGGCTAAGCCCTGTTCATCCCTTGGGGACCCAGGAATTTGACCAAATGGAAGAAATTGCTTTCCATTCAAGATTCTTAGATGAGCATGAAAAGGCATGGCTACCAAGCTTCAGTATTTCTGAGAAAGAAGATGTTCATGAAAACTAAAAGGCTGAAAAGTTCTAGTCTTATTTCTGAAGAAAATAAACTCAGTTTCTATGACACTGAGTAATCTATCATTGTTACCCCTAAAACAATGAAAGATAGGGATGAATAAATACAAGGTAGTAAAACATGCATTCATCATATAAGAGAAACATAGTGAAAATCCAGTGAAAACTGTGTCCTTGTAATAATTTTGAAACAGATTGAACTGTTTCAAAAGAATAACACATATTATCATCAAGGTCTAATGTGACATTTAAAACTGATATTAGGGTTAATAAGTCATGACAGTGAAGAGTCAGTGATTGGCACCCAAATAGAGATAACCTGGTCAAGTTTTCCAGAAAAAAAGAATAAATGATACATGTCTTTGAAAATAAGGACTATACAGCACTCAGAAAACAGCCCTTCAGATGCTATGGTGTAATTTGTCTTTTTTAAGGTTTTCCAAATATATAGGAATGGGAGCTTCACTGAAGCTTCTAAAAGCCAAGTCTGGGTTTTGCCTTTACTACATATCTGCCACAAATCAGAAATTTGTCATTGGCAAAGCTACTCAAATATAGCAAACCACTTTAAAATACACTATTACACAGCAAAGCAGGTTAGACAAATGATTACAACTATTTTTCAAAATGGGAAATCAAACATAAGTTAAATGTAAAATTGCTTGAACTGAACTGAGAAAATATTTACTCCTGTGAGGCTGATTGCAGTAAACTTGCTTCTTCAGATTTTTATGGCCCACTAGTTTTTATGTTTATATTTCTGACTTAAGACTGAGTTATCACAGAGATTCTCTAAGATGGGTTTGTTGGTGTGCTTGGAGATTCTTGGAGTGGCTCTTTCAGAATCATAAGTTTGAATGATAAATTTCCAGTAGACATGTATAGATGTGAGAGTTAGACCATAAAGAATATTGAGCACTGGAGAATTGATGCTTTTGAATTTTGGTGTTGAGGAGGACTCTTGAGAGTCCCTTGGACTGCGAGGAGATTAAACCAGTCAATCCTAGAAGAAATCAACCCTCAATGTTCATTGTAAGGACTGATGCTGAAGTTGAAGTTCCAATACTTTGGCCATCTGATGTGAAGAGCTGACTCTGTAAAAGACCCTGATGCATAAATAATGAATGCAGGAGGATAAGGGAACCATAGATAACAAGATGATTGGATGACATCACTGACTCAATGAAATGAGTTTGAGCAAGTGCCAGGAGTTGGTTATGGACAAGGAAGCCTGGTATGTTACAGTGCATGGGGTAGCAAAGAATTGGACATGACTGAGCAACTGAACTGAACTGAATCCCATCATTAGTTGAGAAAGATCTATATGTAGTGTATTAATAATTTGATGAGAACAAGAAGTGATGCAAATATTCCTAAGATGAGCATGGGGAATGGAAAACACAGAATAAGTTGTGGCAGAGATTATTATGTTCTCAAAGATCCATTATTGTTTTCCCTCTTACTCAGATATCATATATTTTTCCATTTTTCTTATAGCTTCATGAGGTCATGCGAGTTCTGAACAATGCAAAGTGAGCAGAATTATATGTACCACCTCTTGGCATCAGTTCAGTTCAGTCGCTCAGTCATGTCCAACTCTTTGTGACCCCATGGACTGCAGCATGCCAGGACTCCTTGTCCATCACCAACTCCTGGAGTTTACCCAAACTCATGTCCATTGAGTCGGTGATGCCATCCAACCATCTCATGCTCTATTGTCCCCTTCTCCTCCCACTTTCAATCTTTCCCAGCATCAAGGTCTTTTCAAATGGTCAGTTCTTTGCATCAGGTGGCCAAAGTATTGGAGTTTCAGCTTCAGCATCAGTCCTTCCAATGAATATTCAGGACTGATTGCCTTTAGGATGGAATGATTGGATCTCCTTGCAGTCCAAGGGACTCTCAAGAGTCTTCTCCAACACCACACTTCAAAACCATCAATTCTTCAGCTCTCAGCTTTCTTTATAGTCCAAATCTCACATCCGTACATGACTACTGGAAAAACCATAGCCTTGACTAGACTGACCTTTATTGACAAAGTAATCTCTTAGCTTTTTAATATGCTCTCTAGGTTGGTCATAACTTTTCTTCCAAGGAGTAAGCGTCTTTTAATTTCATGGCTGCAGTCACCATCTACATGAGTTTTAAGCCAACTTTTTCACTCTCCTCTTTCACTTTCATCAAGAGGCTGGATGAAGCTGAAGCTGGAATCAAGATTGTGAGGAGAAATGTCAATAACTTCTGATGTGCAGAGGACACCACCCTTATGGCAGAAAGCAAAGAGGAACTATAGAGCCCCTTGATGAAAGTGAAAGAGAGTGAAAAAGCTGGCTTAAACTAATATACAAAAAACTAAGATCATGGCATCTGGTCCTATCACTTCATGGCAAATAGATGGGAAAACAATGGAAAGAGTGACAGACTATTTTCTTGGGCTCCAAAATCACTATGGATAGTGACTGCAGCCATGAAATTAAAAGACGCTTACTCCTTGGAAGAAAAGCCATGACCAATCTACTGCTGCTGCTACTGCTAAGTCACTTCAGTCGTGTCTGACTCTGTGCAACCCCATAAACAGCAGCCCACCAGGCTCCCCTGTCCCTGGGATTCTCCATGCAAGAATACTGGAGTGGGTTGCCATTTCCTTCTCCAATGCATGGAGGGGGAAAAGTGAAAGTGAAGTCACTCAGTCATGTCCAACTCTTAACAACCCCATGGACTGCAGCCTACCAGGCTCCCCCATCCATAGGATTTTCCAGGCAAGAGTACTAGAGTGGGATGCCATTGCTTTCTCTGATAAATATTTATAAACTAGACATAGCTGAAGAGTCAGTGTATTTGAAGAAATATTTGAGGGAATTAGATTTCAACACAGGAAGTTGAAGAGATGAAAAATGTGAGACATTAAGAAACACTGAAGAAATAATAGAAAGACAATATGTAAAATAGACGTTTCAGAAGAGGAGACAAATGGTGAAAAGCCATAATTTTAAAAATGGCTGAGAATTTTCTACAATTAAGATGTGAATCCTAAAAGTAAAGGAACTGGAAAAGTCCTGGTTATAATAATTTAAAAGAATTTTACTTTGACCATATTCTAGTGAAATTTTACATATCTAAAAGAAAATAAAGAAGAGGAAAATATAAATGCGATCAGAAAGAAAACTCCATAATTAACAACAAAAATTTATTTTGCAGTAGTCAATTGCCCAAATAAATCCCCAAAGACTAGAATGATATTCCTATAGTGCTAAAGGTAAATATCAATTAGCCAAAAATTTTTATACACAAAATATATCATGAAGATATGGATAAAAGGAGGGCATTTTTAGTCAAAGATGAATAGAATTTGCCACTCACATTCCCTCCTTACCAGTTCTATTAAAGGTTGTACTTCAGGAGGAAATTTCTTAAAACTCAGGTAGATTTTTCAGCATAAAAATCAGCATAAATATAAATTGCAAACCCCACTGAAAGTAAAACAGGAATAAGATGCCATTGAAAAGAGCAACAAAATACATTAAGAATCTAAGATACATTTAGTACAAGATATCCAAGAACTTAATGAGTAAACAGANGAAATTTCTTAAAACTCAGGTAGATTTTTCAGCATAAAAATCAGCATAAATATAAATTGCAAACCCCACTGAAAGTAAAACAGGAATAAGATGCCATTGAAAAGAGCAACAAAATACATTAAGAATCTAAGATACATTTAGTACAAGATATCCAAGAACTTAATGAGTAAACAGACAATTTATATGTAAGAATTTGTTGCATAAGTGAAATAATATCTTATGTCAGCAGAGACATAGAGTGATAAACTAATTTATTAATAGCATTTTAACACTTGACTGTCTCTATGAAAAAATTCAATTGAATTTATATTTATACAGTGTGGAAAAATCAAATCAATGTGAATAATAATCTAGACAAAAAATGTAAAGTAGGAGCCTGACAGCCTACAGTCCATGGGTCACAAAGAGTTGGACATGACTGAGTGACTGAGTACACACACACAGTTGTATAAAATGATGCCTCATTGTTGAAAACAATTTGGCAGTTCCTCAAAATTTAAACCTATTGTTATCTTATGACCTAGAAAGTCAAACCCTGGTTATACAAAAGAAAATTTAAAACATTAGTTTATAGAAAAACGTGTACATGAATTTTTGCAGCCTCAATATTTATAATATCCCCAAGCTGGAAACAACCAAAATGTTCATTAATAAGAAAATTCATAAAGAAAGTAAGTTAAGTTCATACAATGTAAAATTATTTGACAATAAAGAGGAATGGAGTACTAATATATGCTATGGTATATATTGAGCCTTGAAAGGCTCACTAAATGAGAGAAACCAAACACAAATGTCACCATGTCATTGGTTTACAAGACTATTCTCAGTCTCAATGATTCACTAGAAGAACTCATAAGAGCCAGAGCTATTATATTTATATTTATGATTTACTATAGTGAAAAGATACAGATCAAAATCAGCAAAAATGAAAAAGTGCATGGAGAGACATCTAGGAGAATCCAGGTATAAGCTTTCAGGTGTAGTCTCCAAATGAGGTCAAATCAGTTCAGTTCAGTTCAATTGAGTCGCTCAGTTGTGTCCAAACTTTGCGACCCCATGAATCACAGCATGCCAGGCCTCCTTCTCCGTCACCAACTCCCAGAGTTCACTCAAACTCATGTCCATCGAGTCGGTGATGCCATCCAGCCATCTCGTCCTCTGTCGTTTCCTTCTTCTCCTGCCCCCAATCCCTCCCAACATCAGGGTCTTTTCCAATGAGTCAACTCTTCCCATGAGGCGGCCAAAGTATTGGAGTTTCAGCTTCAGCATCAGTCCTTCCAATGAACACCCAGGATGGATCTCCTTAAGGATGGACTGGTTGGATCTCCTTGCAGTCCAAGGGACTCTCAAGAGTCTTCTCCAACACCGCAGTTCAAAAGCATCAATTCTTCGGTGCTCAGCTTTCTTCACATTCCAACTCTCACATCCATACATGACCACTGGAAAAACCACAGCCCAACTAGACGGACATTTGTTGGCAAAGTAATCTCTGCTTTATAATATGCTATCTAGGTTGGTCATAACTTTCTTTCCAAGGAGTAAGCGTCTTTTAATTTCATGGTTGAAATCACCATATGCAGTGATTTTAGGATGTGTTTAATTCTCATAACAACAATGTGTGAAAACACAAGAAAAGTATTACCATTCAGGGAAGCTGACATAAGCTATAGTATCTAAAATTTTTATGTAGAATCAGTCCATAGACACAGACATCTACTCACACTTAGATACTCAATTTAGCTATCTGGACTCTAGATCCCAAGAGCAAAAAATAGGTGTTCACTATAAATCACATTGTTAGGATAAATCATCTGATACACCTTAGTTCAAGTCCTCCAGCATTCAAAAACTCTCTTACCAGGCTGAGCATTTCAAGGGCTCAAAACACAGCTCCTAGGAGCTGGCCAAGGGCCAGTCCTAAAAATAGACCTACCTGGGAATGTGAAAAGTTTACGTAACCTAAGCAATGTGTGCTAACCTTCTTCTGAACAACCACATATTCTGTCCTTCCACTATATGAAATATCCAGCATAAGTAAAACCATACAGACAGAAAATATAGTAGTCATTGAGAATAAATGGGGGAAACGGGAAAGCAGAATGACTGCTAATGGTTATGAGGCATTTTGGGGGCCATTTCAGTTTTTATTAATCGGATAATTGTGCAGCAATCATCTAAATTGAAAAGAACTGCATTTGGTAGATAATACATTTAGCTATTCCTAATACTTTCTTCTGTGAGTATGGTTTCAATCTGTCTGCCCTCTGATGCCCTCTTGCAACACCTACAATTTTACTTGGGTTTCTCTTA
>SJYA01000089.1:780003-878908 GCA_006410615.1 Neotragus moschatus | reverse complement strand
TATTTTGGACATTTCATATACTGTAAATGGAATCATACAGTATATGGTCATTTGGAACTGGTTTCTTTCAAATAGCATGTTTTCAAAATTCATTCATATGGCAGCATGTATCAATACACTCTCTTTTAATATTTATTTATTGATTTGGCTGTGCCAAATCTTTGTTACAGCACACAGATCTTTGGTTGTGGCATGTGAACTCTTAGTTGCAGTATATGGGATCTAGTTCTCTGACGAAGGATCAAACCCAGGTCCACTGAACTGGGATCGCAGAGTCTTAGCCACTGGACCAAAAGGGAAGTCCTCATCCTTTCTTTGTACTGATGAATAACATTTCATTACGCAGATATACTGCATTTCATTTATCCATTCATCAGTTGATGGACACTTGGAGTGTTTCCATATTTTTGGCTATTATGAATAATGCTGCTCTGAACACGGGTATGCAAGTGTTTGTGTGGGCACAGGTTTCCAACTCTCTCCCATCTAGAAGTGGAATTTCTGGGTCATATGACTCCTGTTTCTTTTTGAGAAACTGAACATTTTCCAAAGATATCTCACTATTTTACATTCCCACCACAATGTATGAGGGTTCCAATTTCTCCATATCCTCACCAACACTTGACATTATCTTTTTTATTATTATTATAACTATCCTACTAAGTATAAACTGATATTTCATCACGGTTTTGATTTGCATTTTCCTGACGACTAATGACATTGAGCATCTTCTCGTGTGTTCACCGAGTAGGGTGTATGTCCTTGGAGAAATATCTTTTCCTTTGCCTGTTTTAAACTGAGCTATTTGTCCTTTTATTATTAAGTTGTAACAGCTCTTTTTCTATTCTAGATACAAGTCCCTTATCAGGAGTATATTTGCAAAAATTTTCTTCCAATCTGTGGTAAACAGGATGTTTTTGAGGCACAAAAGTTTTTAACTTTAATGATGCCCAATTTATCTTTTTGCTTTTATTTCTTGTACTTATATCTAAGAAATCACTATCTAATCCAAAGTCACAAAGTTTACACCTATGTTTTCTTCTAAGGACTTTACAGCTTTAGCCCTTTTAAGTTAATTTTTATATGAACACATAGTGTGAAGAGGCAGGTCATTTTTTTATCTTTAATCTTCTAAATTCATCAAGATGGGTTTTAGACAGAGTAACCTGTCAGGAATATGTAGACTGGATTAGTTTGGTAGGAGACTAAAGGTGTAGGGGCCTAAATACATGGTAATAAAAGCAGTATAAGTTAAAGTCCTGGAAGTAGGGGCCTAAGCATCAGTTTTATTTTTTTAAAGCTNATCTTCTAAATTCATCAAGATGGGTTTTAGACAGAGTAACCTGTCAGGAATATGTAGACTGGATTAGTTTGGTAGGAGACTAAAGGTGTAGGGGCCTAAATACATGGTAATAAAAGCAGTATAAGTTAAAGTCCTGGAAGTAGGGGCCTAAGCATCAGTTTTATTTTTTTAAAGCTCACAGATTATTCTAATGTGCAGTCAGCTCTTAGAAGAAGAGATAGGAAATATATTGGAGAATAATGAATGATAGATGCAAGAGGGTCCTTCTAAGTAGCTCTGTCTAAGCAAGGTTAGTGCTGGGGTCACTCTGGTCTGGACTGACTACACCCCAGGAAAAGAAGAGGTGAAGCAGAGACACCTAGGGGAAGATTGGAAATACCCATCAGTGAGTGAGCACATGCTTCTGAAATTTGACAAAAAGTACCTTCGAATTTAGTAAGTTTGTGTCCCTGCTTCAAATCACCTGTAAAGTGGGAATTCCCTGGCAATTCGGGAGTTAGAACTCCACACTTTTACTGCTGAGGCCCTGGGTTCAGTCCCTGGTTGAGGAACTAAAATCCCACAAGCCATGCAACTCAACCAAAAAAAAAAAAAAATTACATGTAAGGCACAATTTTGCCTTTTATAGTAGGTGAGAAATGCTCATGCTTTGGACATTATCCTTATTTCATATTCGTGCAGTTGGTTATCTCCACACATTTCCATCAGCTGTATCTCTCACTACACTATCTGGTTTTCAACCTGGAGGAACCAGTCATGGAAATTCACCTAATGAAATGATGAAGTCTAATTTGGAAATTCGGCCACAAAGGAAAGAATTGTCTTTTGGGAAATGCTTTCTCCATTCAGAAGCAGGAGACTAATTATAAGAAAACACCTCAGCAGACTGAACTGAGACATTAACATATTGGGTTAATGAGCATTTCCACCCTGAGGAAACTCAAAGAAGTTTCAACTGACCTTTGTGAACTTGGTTAACTAAACTCTGCATTGACTTTAATCCTTTGAAGTCTAATTTAAAGGTTGCTTAGAATACATTGTAGACTGAGAGATATTCAACCCTGGTCTCTCATTTAAAACAACTTGAGTCGTACATATTTACTTTATTTTAAATGCTCACTCCCTAGCCTTTATCTGAGAGTGCTTTGATGAAACATATTTGGGGTAGGTCACCAGTGTTTGTGTTTTTAGAAAATGGGACAAGTGATTCCTATGCCAACCAGGATTTAGAGTCAGGATTAGGAATGAAGAAATCTGCTTCTAACCAGGTTTGCCATAACTAGCTGTTATACTTTGCATGCATGCAAGCTCAGTCATGTCCGACTCTTTGCGACCCCGTGGACTGTAACCCACCAGGCTCCTCTGTCCATGGGATTTCCCAGCCAAGAATACTGGAGTGGGTTGCCATTTCCTTCTCTAGGGGATCTTCCTGACCCAGGGAGAGAATCCACATCTCCTGCACTGGCAGGCAGATTCTTTACCACTGAGCTGCCAGGGAAGCCCAACTAACTACTTTAATCTTGAGCAATTCCCTGAACTCTATCTGAGCCTCGGTTCCTTGGTAAGAAAAGAGGGATAGTAATGATCATAAATACCTCCCAATATCTTCGTGTGAGAGAAAAAACTGACATTCCATATTTCACAAAAGTGCTCCAAGATGCGTCCTGTTATTATCAAATCCACTGGTCACCTATTTCTCAACAGCTTTCCAGCATAAGACTTATGTGGCCTCCCCTTCTGAAACACTGCCTTCTCGTGGCTTCTCTAATGTGACAGCCCCCTGGTTTCCTTACCTCAGGGACTGCTCCTCTTCCATGTATGTAGCTTCCTTGTTCCCCCTGCACTGTTGGGGGTCTAAAGGTTGGACCACCCAGGCCTCAGTCACGGTTCCCCTTATCTTCTCTAGATACACTTTCTCCCTTGGCAGTCCCATCCAGTTTTGGGAGATCTGTGATTTAACATAAGCATCCCAAAATTTATATCTCCAGCCCTCGTGTTTACTAGCTACCTAAATGCCTACTTAACCTCTCCTACTTAGACCTCCACTTGGAGGTCTAAACCATCTCACACTGAACACATGGGAAAGAAAATTACTGATTTTCCCTCCCCAAACTGCTGCTTCCACTAATCCTTTCCCTTTCAGTGTGTGGTATGTGTGTGTGGTTTACTACAAGGAATTAGCTTCTTTGACTATGAAGGTTGTCTAAGCAAATCCAAAATCTGTTAGACAAGCAGACAGGAAGGAAAGATTGAACTTCATAGCCCTAACTGTTCTCTCTCTCTTTTCAAACCATCTGACAACAGGCCAATAATCAAGTCAGTCCATGAACATTCCATGTTCCCTACCATCCCTCATGCAACCTCCTCAAAAAATCTACTCAAAGAGATTTCTGAGTCTATCTCCCTCACTTTCTTTTGGGTCACAGACTTTAGATAGGTAGCTTGCTAAATGAATGCAGCTGTCCCCAAAAAGAGATTTCCTTTTTCACATATGATTTGAGTTGCACGGATACAGAGGACCACACTAGACCAAAATTTTTCCTACTTCAGTTAATTTGCCTTTCTGAATCATTCACATGATAACTAAGTTCACTTGGTCCCTAATTTCATAAAATATTGTTTTAAAGATTAAACCTTTTTTTATTTATAATCCATGAGTTGTGGGATTTTTTACTCTGTAAGATTCCTATCCTAAAATACTTTCTTGGGTTTAAAAAAAAAAACATCAAATACATTTTTCTCTCTTGAATCACAAGATACCAAATGCTTAACAATATCTCTAGGGAAAACACTTCTTATTGAGATATAAGTAACATATACTACTATATGAGTTTCAGGAGTACAACATAATAGGACTTGCCTGGAGGCTCAGTGGTAAAGAATCCACCTTGCAGCACAGATGATGCAGGTTCAATCCCTAGTCCAGGAAGACGACATCCAGCTGCGACTGGGACTCAACACAGCCAAATAAATGAGTAAATAGATATTTTTTAAAAGATAGGTTAAAGCTGAAAATGTAAGACATAAAACTCCTAGAAGAAAACATAGGCAAAACATTCTTTGACATAAATCTTAGTAATCTCTTCTTAGATGAGCCTCCCAAGGCAAAAGAAATAGAAGTAAAAACAAACAAATTAAATCTAATCAAACTTAAAAGTTTTCACACAGTAAAAGAAACCACCAACAAAACAAAAAAACAACTTNTTTCCTTACCTCAGGGACTGCTCCTCTTCCATGTATGTAGCTTCCTTGTTCCCCCTGCACTGTTGGGGGTCTAAAGGTTGGACCACCCAGGCCTCAGTCACGGTTCCCCTTATCTTCTCTAGATACACTTTCTCCCTTGGCAGTCCCATCCAGTTTTGGGAGATCTGTGATTTAACATAAGCATCCCAAAATTTATATCTCCAGCCCTCGTGCTTACTAGCTACCTAAATGCCTACTTAACCTCTCCTACTTAGACCTCCACTTGGAGGTCTAAACCATCTCACACTGAACACATGGGAAAGAAAATTACTGATTTTCCCTCCCCAAACTGCTGCTTCCACTAATCCTTTCCCTTTCAGTGTGTGGTATGTGTGTGTGGTTTACTACAAGGAATTAGCTTCTTTGACTATGAAGGTTGTCTAAGCAAATCCAAAATCTGTTAGACAAGCAGACAGGAAGGAAAGATTGAACTTCATAGCCCTAACTGTTCTCTCTCTCTTTTCAAACCATCTGACAACAGGCCAATAATCAAGTCAGTCCATGAACATTCCATGTTCCCTACCATCCCTCATGCAACCTCCTCAAAAAATCTACTCAAAGAGATTTCTGAGTCTATCTCCCTCACTTTCTTTTGGGTCACAGACTTTAGATAGGTAGCTTGCTAAATGAATGCAGCTGTCCCCAAAAAGAGATTTCCTTTTTCACATATGATTTGAGTTGCACGGATACAGAGGACCACACTAGACCAAAATTTTTCCTACTTCAGTTAATTTGCCTTTCTGAATCATTCACATGATAACTAAGTTCACTTGGTCCCTAATTTCATAAAATATTGTTTTAAAGATTAAACCTTTTTTTATTTATAATCCATGAGTTGTGGGATTTTTTACTCTGTAAGATTCCTATCCTAAAATACTTTCTTGGGTTTAAAAAAAAAACATCAAATACATTTTTCTCTCTTGAATCACAAGATACCAAATGCTTAACAATATCTCTAGGGAAAACACTTCTTATTGAGATATAAGTAACATATACTACTATATGAGTTTCAGGAATACAACATAATAGGACTTCCCTGGAGGCTCAGTGGTAAAGAATCCACCTTGCAGCACAGATGATGCAGGTTCAATCCCTAGTCCAGGAAGACGACATCCAGCTGCGACTGGGACTCAACACAGCCAAATAAATGAGTAAATAGATATTTTTTAAAAGATAGGTTAAAGCTGAAAATGTAAGACATAAAACTCCTAGAAGAAAACATAGGCAAAACATTCTTTGACATAAATCTTAGTAATCTCTTCTTAGATGAGCCTCCCAAGGCAAAAGAAATAGAAGTAAAAACAAACAAATTAAATCTAATCAAACTTAAAAGTTTTCACACAGTAAAAGAAACCACCAACAAAACAAAAAAACAACTTATTTATGGAATGGGAGAAAATATTTGCAAATGTGACTGACGAGGGGTTAATTAAAATACATCAAAAGCTCATACAATTCAATAACAAAAAAACAACCACCCAGTCAAAAAATGGGCAAAAGACCTAAACAGACATTTCACTAAAGATGACATACAGATAGCCAAAAGGCACATAAAAAGATGCTCATCACTGCTAATTATTAGAGAAATACAAATCAAAACCATATTGAAGTATCTATCACCTCACACTGATCAGAATGGCCATCATCAAAAAGTTTATGCATAATAAATCCTAAAGAGTGTGTGGAAAAATGGAACCCTTGTACATTGTTGGTAGAAATGTAAATTAGTACAGTCACTAATGGAAAGGAGTAGGGAGTTTCCTCAAAAAAACAAAATAGAACTACCACACAACACAGCAATTCCATTCCTGGTTATATATCCAAAGAAAATGAAAACATGAATTCCAAAACATACCCACACCCCGATAGTTCACAGCAGCATTATTTAAAATTGCCAAGATATGGACCTAAGTGTCCACCAACAGATAAAATGAAGATGTGGTATATGAATACACACACACACACATACTGCTGCTGCTAAGTCACTTCGGTCGTATCCGACTCTGTGTGACGCCACAGACGGCAGCCCACCAAGCGCCTCCATCCCTGGATTCTCCAAGCAAGAACACTGAAGTGGGTCGCCACTTCCTTCTCCAATGCACGAAACTGAAAGTGAAGTCGCTCAGTCGTGTCTGACTCCCAGCGACCCCATGGAAAGTAGCCTACCAGGCTCCTCCATCCATGGGATTTTCCAGGCAAGAGTATTGGAGTGGGGTGCCATTGCCTTCTCCACACACACATACAATAGAATAATATTCAGCCAGAAACAAAGAATGAAATTTTGCCATTTGCAACAACACAGATGGACCTAGAGGGTATTATGCTTAATGAAATAAATCAGACAAAGACAAATACTATATGATATCACACATATGGAATCTAGAAAATAAAACGAATGAATATAACACAACGGAAACAGACCTTTAGAGAACAAACTAGTGGTTATCAAGGGAAAAAGAGGGAAAGGGGGATGTAATATTGGGGTAGGGGATTAAGAGGTATAAACTACTATGTACAAGACAAGTAAACTACAAGCATATACTACAATAAATTTAAATGTAGTACAGTATAATCTTAAAAAGTAAAATAAAATTTCACAAGGGAAAAATACTGCATAGAACTATACACAGACACAAACATGCACAAAAGAATGGAAATAAAACTGGTGAAACCTGAATAAGTCTGTGGATTGCAACTTTTGATATTATACTATAATTATCTAAGATGGTACCATGGGGAAAACTGGGTGAAAGATACAGAGAGCTTCTCTGTACTATTTATGCAATATCTTGTGAATTTATATTTATTACAAAATAGGAAGGAAAACTCTTTTGCACCCAATGACTTGGATCTTAAGGGCATTAGGGAGAATGAGGAAAACAATCTCAAAAGGCCATATACTGTATGATCCCATTTATATGAGATTTTCAAAATTAAAACAAAAAACACAGATGGAACANTCTCTGTACTATTTATGCAATATCTTGTGAATTTATATTTATTACAAAATAGGAAGGAAAACTCTTTTGCACCCAATGACTTGGATCTTAAGGGCATTAGGGAGAATGAGGAAAACAATCTCAAAAGGCCATATACTGTATGATCCCATTTATATGAGATTTTCAAAATTAAAACAAAAAACACAGATGGAACATAGATTACTCACTTTCAGAGGTTAAATGTTAAGTGGGAGGAAAGGGGCGCATGTGATTTTGAGGAGGTGGCATAAGGGGGCATCTTTATGGCTATGGTATAGTTCTGTATTTTGATTGCTGTTATGGTGACAGGAATATCCATAGCTGATAAAATGCCATAGGGCGATACAAACACACTGTATCAATTTCCTGCTTTGGGGACTGTACTAAATTTAACAAAAAGTTTAACCACTTGGAGAAACTGAGTGATGGGTACATAGGACCTCTCTATATTGTGTGNGTGGTCCAGTGGTTAAGACTCTGCACTTCCATTGCAGGAGTCACGCGTTCAATCCTTCCTTGAGGAAGTTCCACATGCCACATGGTTTAGCCAAAAGTTAAAAAAAAAAAAAAGAAAGAAAGAAATATTAAAGGAAGAGGAACAGAATTATGATCTGCTCAGATTGTTCGCTCATGGGGTTCTCAAAGCAAGAATGCTGAAATGGTTTGCTGTTCCCTTCCCCAGTGGAACATGTTTTGTTAGAACTCTCCACTATGATCCGTCCATCTTGGGTGGCCCTACACAGCACAGCTCATAGTTTCATTAAGTTGAACCAATGGACTGGTTCAAAATTGGGAAAGGAGTATGTCAAGACTGTATATTGTCACCCTGCTTATTTAACTTATATGCATTTAACATTATGCAAAATGCTGGGCTGGATAAAGCTCAAGCTGGAATCAAGATGGCAGAGAGAAATATCAATAACTTCAGATATGCAGATGACACCACCCTTACGGTAGAAAGCAAGAGGAACTAAAGAGCCTCTTGATGAAAGTGAAAGAGGAGCGAGAAAAAGCAGGCTTAAAACTCAATATTCAAAAAACAAAGATCATGGCATCCAGTTCCATCACTTCATGGCATATAGATGGGGAAAAATGGCAAACAGTGACAGACTTCATTTTCTTGGGGTCCAAAATCACTGTGGATGGTGACTGCAGCCATGAAATTAAAAGACGTTTGCTCCTTGGAAGAAAAGCTATGACAAACCTAAACAGTGTATTAAAAAGCAGAGACATCACTTTGCCAACAAAGGTCCACATAGTCAAATCTATGGTTTTTCCAGTAGTCCTGTAGAGATGTTAAGCTGGACCATAAAGAAGGCTGAGTGCCAAAGAATTGATGCTTTCCAACTGTGGTGCTGGGGAAGACTCTTGAGAGTCCCTTGGACAGCAAGGAGATCAAACCAGTCAACCCTAAAAGAATCAACCCTGAATATTCATCAGAAGGACTGATGCTAAAGCTGAAGCCCCAATACTTAGGGCACCTGATGTGAACAGCCAACTCACTGGAAAAGACCCTGATGCTGGGAAAGATTGAGGGCAGGAGGAGATGGGGGTGACAGAGGATGAGATGGTTGGATCAACTCAATGGACATGAGTTTGAGCAAATTCTGGGAGATAGTGAAGGACAGGGAGCCTAGAGTGCTGCAGTCCACGGGGTCACAAACAGTCAGACATGACTTAGCAACTGAACAACAAGATGTCAGGTGAGTAAACAAAGACCAATTCCTGCCCAGAAGGGATCACCACTACACTGAAATGAGGTATCACATAAGTGAGATGCTTTTGTTAATGTATATTAGGAAACTAATCATTAATCTACTTGTTTTCTTTTATCTCCTTACCAAAACAGTAGTAGCAACTGCTATCACTGGAAAGCATTATGAGGTTTCTGAAAAATGAAATACATTTGCAAATACAAGCAAATAAAATCTATATTTTTTTTTTCAAATATTTCCATAATCATCAGGTGTACCTGCACTGGGGGGAAAGGTCCGAAAGACACTGAACTAAATGTCACAGACACAGAGGAGAGTAATGGAGAAAAAAGTGTATGTCATCCTTATACTGGAGTTGGGAGGAAGAATCCTTTGCTCTAAATTAGCTGTGCTAGAGAATAAGGAGAACTGCTAGGAGCCATCTCTAGCTAAGATGTGTCTGCTAGTAGCCACACTTCTCTAACTCCTCCATTTCCCTGCCTCTCACTCCACACCCATAACTGATTCACAGTGAGCGAAATGATTCAGATGCATAGAGAGAAAACAGGCGAGAGAGAGCCCCTAACCACCTTCCTTTCTCAGTTATGATTTTCAAAATAATGGTTTACTTATATCAAAGGAATATATGTACATTTTTTAAATTAAATTGTTTTATTAGGCATCTAATATAACAGTCTAATATAACTAGTCTTCTGCTTCAGCCCTCCCCATACCCAGATTCTGGCCCCAAAGCATACAACTTCTTTGGACCTGATGCTTTCCTATGTATTTTTTTTTATAGCTTCTTTTTTTTCCCTCTGTATTTCTAGACAGCACAATTATAGGGGAACTTCATTTTTCAGATTCAGTTATTTTTTATTGGCATTCTACATTTAATCATAAGTGTTTAGATCTCTTGCTCCTCCATCTATTTCCAGGGAATGACTTTCCTCTACCACACACACACACACACACACACACACACACACACACACTCCCTAATACAGATTTTTGGCTAAATATTTAGAATTTATAACAACATTGTAAATAACTGTGACTCTCATCTGAGCCATTTCCTTTCTCATGAGCTTATAATTTTCCTTGGACTTAAAAGCTTCATTAGGCATAAACTTCTAATTCCTTTCAAGTTCTGTGTCAAAACTCCTTTAAAAGATAGCTGGTAGTCTACTGGGTAGAGTACTATTTACTTACTTATTAATTTTAAATGTAGACATGTCTGGAACCCTCCCCCTTCCTGCTCTATCTGGGTTACTTTTATTCTAGGCCTGCTACATTACGGTGCTCTGGGATTTTCCCCATCATCCTGGGAACTCACACCTTTCTCTTATGTTGTGTCCTTATGTATTTACTGAGGTCCTTATAGTCCTTTCTGATTTACTTACTTTAATAGAGTGTGTTCTCTAGAGCTTTTGAAGAAGAGGACATTGCCATAAAGATTCTGAAGTCTTTATCTTCTACCCTCACATTTGATTGGTAGTATGGTAGGTGTAGAATTCTAGATTAGATTTCATTTTTCCTTGGAATTTTGAAGGCCTTGCTTTACTGTGGGCCAGCTTTCCTCTTCTCTGTATGTGATCTGTTCCCCTCCCAAACTCAGAGTTTTAGACTCTTCTCTTTAATCACAGTATTCTAAAACCTCACGATGCTTTTGTTTGTTTTGTTTGTTTCATTCATTTTGCTAGGCATTCAGCAAACCCTTTCAATCTGAAGACTCATGCACTTCTCTTCTGAGAAATCTCCTTTATTTTTTCCCCTTGATTAACTTCTCTCTTTTCTATTCTTTTTGGAACTCTGTTATTTGGATATTGGACCTGCTCAAATTATTTTATTTGCTTATATTTTCTGTCTTCAGTTCTTTTTTCCTACTTTGAAGATGTCTTCAACTTTATCTCCCAAAGCTTCTATTCACTTAATAGAATTTTTTTTATATAGCATAAGAAATTATAGCCATTATTTTATAATAACTTTAAGTGGAGTATAATTTATTAAAATATCAAATCATTATGTTATACTCCTGAAACTAATACTATAAATCAACTATAATTCAATAAAAAATGTTTTTTTAGTTTAACTAATATCTTTTTATCTTTCAAAAGCTCTTCCTTAACCGACGAATATTCCCTTTAAGAATATTTTTTCCCTCCCTTCATAGATTCAATGTCATGTTTTGCTCCTTGGACTATCTCTTTTCTTCTAAATTTTTTTAATGTTTCTTTTATTTTCTTTGATGTTAAATGCTTTTCCCAAATCTCTCATGGTCCTTGGGTGCCATCCATATGTAAGAGTAAGGCATGAAAAAGCTAGTTGGAAGCTAAACGTGGGCTTCACTATAAAGTAGTGTCAGGAAAGCAGCTATTTCCCTGGGTGCTCACATTCTCTACTGCCAACATCTGTAAGTTTGTTTTCCTTGGTTTCCCAAGAGAAGAACCACCCCATCTCTAAGCCTGAAAATCAATCTCCTGACAGCTGTGTGAGGGAAAGAGGCTGGAGTCTAACCATTAACTCTGCAAACTTTCCCTCAGTGCCCACTCGCAGTAGGACCTCCTTTCCTTTGCTGCTTCCCATGTTTCCAAGTCCAGTCTCTGAGTCAACCTTTCTGAGGAGTAAACTTTTTCAGTCTCCTACTGGGCCAGTGAATTGGAGTCTGGCTATGTAAAGAAGCTGAAGCTCTAATACTTTGGCCACCTGATGCAAAGAGCCAACTCATTAGAAAAGACTCTGATGCTGGGTAAGATTGAGGGTAAGAGGAGAAGGGGGGGTGACAGAGGATGAGATGGTTGGATGGCATCATCAACTCAATGGACATGAGTCTGAGCAGACTCCAGGAGAACCTGAAAGACAGGGAAGCCGGTGTGCCGCAGCCCATGTGGTCACAAAGAGTCAGACATGACTGAGCGACTGAACAACAAAAACAACAGGCAAAGAAGAAAAAATTCTAGAGGTCTGTCTTAGTCCACTCAGGCTGCTATAACAAAGACACCTTACACTGAATGCTTTAAACAACCAGCATCTGTCTCTCACGTTTCTGGAGGCTGGGAAGTCTAGACCAAGATGCTAGCAGAGCCCCACAAGGACACACCCCAGGACGGCACATGGTATGGATCCACTGCCAAAGATCTTCAAAGGATGTTTTAGTAGCTGAACTTGTAGGCATTTTTGAAGCATACTTTTTGTTTAAGAAGATGAACACAAGTGAAGATGTCAGGCAAATAAACAGCAAGAAATTCCTCTTCATCTTGGAAGTTTACTACAAATCTACTGAACACCCTGGAATGTACAGAATCTGAGAGCAAGGTTAAGAAATGGCTGAACAACAAAAATTAGGAATTTGACCATCCATCAAGGTTTGCCCTATTTCATAGTATCAGGCAAGATTAAAATTCCAAAGTTGACATGCATGGATTTTAGAAGATTTAAGATTAAATGTAAATTCTAGTTAAGTCAGAGGCTTTATTCTTTGGACTAACTGTGAAGAAACTGAGGGAAGTTTTGTTTATCGTGTTATAAATAGTTTTGTTTACTATTCAAAATAAAGTGGTGGTTTGCCTTTAAAAAAAAAAAATCCAGCAGATTTGGTATCTGGTGAGACCCTGCTTCCTGCTTCATAGATAAACTGTTTTTTCACACTGTGTCCTCACACGGTGGAAGGAAGGACAAGGGAGCTCTCTTTGACACTAATCCCAAAGATGAAGATTCCACTCTCATGACTGAATCACTTCCAAAAAGCCCTACCTACTAACAATATCATATTGTGGGTTAGGACTTCCTAATAACATTTGATTCTGGAAGTGAAGTGCAATTGCTCAGTCGTGTCTGACTCTTTGTGACCCCACGGACTGTAGCCCACCAGGCTCCTCCGTCCATGGGATTTTCCAGGCAAGGGTCCTGGAGTGGGGTGCCATTTCCTTCTCCAGAGGATCTTCCCAGCCCAGGGATTGAACCCAGGTCTCCCACATTGCAGACAGATGCTTTACCATCTGAGCCACCAGGGAAGTCCTAAGTGGGGGGACACAAGTTTTCAGTCCTTAATAAGGCCTTAACTGCCTTCTTATGGAAACATTCATATTCATATAGACATTCTCATATTTTTAGTCCCACTCATACCTGTGCCTGTTGTGCTAATTCGAGCTTTCCCAGGATGCTGCTGTGAAAACTGGCTTGCTCCTTGAAGTTACCCTCTTACAGGCAGTTAGAGCTGAGAAAGTGGAAAACAGTCCTGCTGGCAATCAGACTGTGATATCCCTCCAGAACATAAACAATGTTTCCAAGGGACATGAACAAGGTTACCTAAACAGCATGTCTATATAAGNTGGGTTAGGACTTCCTAATAACATTTGATTCTGGAAGTGAAGTGCAATTGCTCAGTCGTGTCTGACTCTTTGTGACCCCACGGACTGTAGCCCACCAGGCTCCTCCGTCCATGGGATTTTCCAGGCAAGGGTCCTGGAGTGGGGTGCCATTTCCTTCTCCAGAGGATCTTCCCAACCCAGGGATTGAACCCAGGTCTCCCACATTGCAGACAGATGCTTTACCATCTGAGCCACCAGGGAAGTCCTAAGTGGGGGGACACAAGTTTTCAGTCCTTAATAAGGCCTTAACTGCCTTCTTATGGAAACATTCATATTCATATAGACATTCTCATATTTTTAGTCCCACTCATACCTGTGCCTGTTGTGCTAATTCGAGCTTTCCCAGGATGCTGCTGTGAAAACTGGCTTGCTCCTTGAAGTTACCCTCTTACAGGCAGTTAGAGCTGAGAAAGTGGAAAACAGTCCTGCTGGCAATCAGACTGTGATATCCCTCCAGAACATAAACAATGTTTCCAAGGGACATGAACAAGGTTACCTAAACAGCATGTCTATATAAGGCCATGCCACAGAACGACTAACCATCTTTTCTTCTAAGTGCTTTCCTACCAATGATATTCCTGGTCTGCTTTTTTCTTTCAGTTTTTGGAAGAAAGATTTCTGAGATATCCAATTGCTGAAATGTTCCCATTTCTCAACAATATCCCATCCAGAAATGGCAGTTCACATCCCTCCTCAGAATCATGCAGCAAAAACCCAACCCTATAAGGATTCTTTCCTGGTGGGAATGCAAACTGAAACCACCACTATGGAGAACAGTATGGAGATTCCTTAAAAAACTAGGAACAAAACTACCATACGACCCAGCAATCCTATAACTGGGCATATACCCTGAAGAAACCAGAATTGAAAAAGACACATGTACCCCAATGTTCACTGCAGCACTACTTACAATAGGTAGGGCATGGAAGCAACCTAGACATACATCAACAGATGAATGGATAAGGAAGCTGTGGTACATATACACAACGGAATATTACTCAACTATGAAAAGGAATGCATTCAAGTCAGTTCTAACNAACTACCCTTTGAATATGCCAAACCTCATCATTTTTATGAGTAAATCAATGATACGTAATCCATAAAAATTCTCAAAGGGATTTTACATCTGTGAAGCAGAGAAAAATCATGGCCTACATTCCTTTTGATGTTCCTCCTTAAATCATTTTTCTTTTCTTAATGGCTTCAAAGTACCTGAAAATCTTGTAGCTTTAAGGGTAACTGAGCTAAGCTTGTTTTGATGTTACCCTTCCCCTTAAGACTTCACATCAGTTTTCCTATTTCAAAACACATTTAACATTTCAAAACATATTTGAGGGGGAAATTGAATATGAGAGGAATGCCTGGTAAGTAATCTTTACTATTAAACATACTTTGAACACACAACATGGACTAAACCTTGTACAAATCTTTATACTGCGTAAGTATTTCATGCATCCTTTCCTTTTGTGCTTCATTCCTACAGTAAATACTAGGTGATCATTCTGTCAGCACTGCGCTAGGCAAGCTTTAGGGATTAGCAGTCAATGAGACAGACATTTCTTACCTTCACTAAGCATACAGTCTACTGAGGAAGACCCCAGAGAATTCCCAACCACTTCTGCTAGGAGGTGGTGTTTTACTGTGATTAGCGACCATTATAAATAATCATATCTTTTGATTTTTTCACTCCCATTGCCAACAGGAAAAGCAATACTAGTCAGTTTAGACTAATCGAAGTTCGAAACAGGTAAACTCTGGATATTCCTGATCATCAAAAGTGATGCTGTGTAGGGCCCTGCGGGGCTCCTGGGAACAGAGCCTTTCTGTGCCCCCGGCCTCACTTCTTTGGTCATAGGAAATAGATCTCATTTAGCCTTCATGTCCTTCTTTGAGTTCCAATGGGCAGATTCAAGTAGTTACTAATTAAGGAAGGGAGGGGATATAAGACCAGGAGAAACATTCAAGAGCAGCCTTGGGGCAAGGACCTGTTTCCCCAAAACGGATACATACAACAATGTGTTTGAGTTGTTTTGCACATTCTGAAACCCTCTCTAAGTGGAAGAAGTTAATGATTATGACGGTATGCTACCTACAAACATGTAGACACCAGATGAATTGGACCTGAAGGTTGACAATGCTGATTCCCACTTACCTCACCAGAACCCATCAGAAGAATGTCCATAAACTGATCACACCCTCTTGGAAAATATAAACCTTCTCACTATCTTCCCCAAGGGAAGGACACATGATTTTGAGGGTGTCTCCCTTTGCCTGGCAAACCAATAAAATGATCCTTTTCTACTTCACTCAAAACTCTGTCCCAAGATTTGATTCAGTATTGCAGTACAGAGAAGCTGAGCTTTTGGCATCAAAAGCAGCTCCTATAGTCAGCATTTAGAATTTCGTACCACTTGGTATAAGACATGAGAAGAGCCACATGAAAATATTCCAAGAAAATTACAGCTCTAACAGATTTATATAGATTTTCAGTGTGGCCTGATAAGATTGCTACACACTTGGTGCACTTGGCAGTCCCACGGATCTCTCTTTTGCTTCAACAGTGTTTGGATGGAACAGACAGAGAGAGACCTCTTGTTCCAGCCTCTGACCACCTTCAGACCTTTTTTTCCAGTGGCAACCTCTGGAATCAGCCACTCAGCTATCCTTGGTCACCAGGACCAGCCAACATCATTTTTTGAGCTTAATTCCTCATTACCAATCAACCATGAGCTCCCAGATTCTCCAGAATTATTCTACCAAGGTGGAAGCCACTGGTCAGCCTACATCTGGCCTCCTACACTCCATCTCTGTCTGGGCTTCTATTGATATTTGGAGGATATGAGCCACTTTTTCCATGAATTGGACAAGAGAAGCACAAGGACATCAAGTATCTCTTGAAAAGACAAAACCAGCACAGCAGCCACACCGTCTTCCAGAATGTGCAAAAGCTATCTCAAGAAGAGTCGGGTGCTCGCTTTGGCAGCACATATACTAAAAAAATAAAATTTAAAAAAAAAAAAAGAAGAGTAGGGTAAAACCCAGGACACTATGGAATCGCCATTCTCAAGAACCTGAACCACCGTTTCAGATCTGCATGCCCTGGGTTCTGCCCCTGCAGCCTCCCACCTTTGTGACTTCCTGGAGAGCTACTTCCTGGAAAAGCAGGTGAAACTCATCAAGAAGATGGGTGACCACCTGACCAACCTTCACAGTTCTGGCTGGACCCCAGGCTGAGTTGGCAAGTATTTCTTGGAAAGGTTCACCCTCAAGCACAACTGGGCTTCCCAAGTAGGGCTAGTGGTAAAGAACCTGACTGCCGATGCAGGAGATATCAGACTCGGGTTCAATCCCTGGGTTGGGAAGGTCCCCTGAAGGAGGTCATGGCAACCCACTCCAGTATTCTTGCCTGGAGAATTCCACGGACAGAAGAGCCTGGCAGGCTACAGTCTATGGGGTCACAAAGAGTCGGACACAACTGAAACAACTTAGCACGTAAGCACAGCTAGGAGCCTGCAAGCCCAGAAGCCTTTGAGGAGCCCCTCTGGTGTTAGGATTTCTGCCTGAAGTCCCCCTCTGCAGCCACTAGGCAGCTTTGTAACCACCTGGATCCCTCTCCCAAGCCTTGGACCTAATGGAATGGGTGTATAAATTTAGCCCTTGTCTTAGTCAGTGATGAAAAATGATTCTTCTATAAGAAATTATCCCCCAAACTTATCAACTTAACACAACAAAGGTGTGTTTCTTACCCTCGTTACATCTGCTTTGTGTCCTGATAGCTCTCCAGACAGAGGAAGAGAGGGCTAGAGAAGCAAGCACCAGAAATGAACTGCCTCTGTGTAGAACTAACACAGCACGTCTATTGACATTTCAATGACCAAAGCAAGTTATACGGCTCTACCCAACTTCAGTGGTATGAGGGGTGAAATATATGCCTTAGTATAGAAAGCACCAGAAACTGGGAGATTGTTGACATTAGTAATGCCCACCATAGACCTAAACAATCATTGAGTTTTCTTCCCAGGGATATAAAATATACTTTCTTACTGGGGAAATGTTTTTTTCATCCTTTATTAATCTCAATTTCCCTTGACATGGCTTAGCCTCTTCACAGGAGAGTCATCACATTCCAGTGCTGTTTAATTACCTATCTCCTCTAATGTAAAGACTAGCAAGGTAATGACCATGTCCATCTTGCTCATACTGTATCCCCAGTACCTAGCACAGTGCTGGACATAAGGTAGATAAAGAGTGAATAATTTTATTGAGGCTTTATGCAAGACACTATGCTAAGCAGGGGAATGGAACAGACTGGAATATAACAAAACCAGAATTCAAAGCCTGTGGACAGATGATATGATAAACAGGGGTGAAGTCAAATTTTGTCAGGACAGAAGCTTATGCAAACTGGGGGGATTAATTTAAGAAAAAGAACAAAATTATAAATGCAAAATTAAGTACCTTATCCTAGAAGAGGTTCATGCAGTGGCAGGGACTTGAAGCTTAAAGCTTCATCATTTCCACAATAAATGCATCTTTGATGGTAAGAGGACTAATGTACCAAATACTATAAAATCTCAGAAGAGTGATCAGAGATCTCTGCTAGGAAAAATCAAAGATTTCATAGAAAAGAGATAAAGTGTGAGCTTGATCTTATAGATAGAAACAAAGGAAAGGAATTTCAGGTGGAAGAAACATACTGAAACACACAAAAGAGAAAGAGTTAGACCTATCTAGTTCAGTCGCTCAGTCATGTCCAACTCTTTGTGACCCCACGGACACAGGCTCCCCCGTCGAGCACCAACTCCCAGAGCTTGCTCAAACTTGTTCAAACTCATCATCCAATCGGTGATGCCATCCAACCAACTAATCCTGTATGGTCCCCTTCTCCTCCTGCCTTCGATCTTTCCCAGCATCCGGGTCTTTCCAAATAAATCAGTTCTTCACATCAGATGGCCAAAGTATTGGAGCTTCAGCATCAGTGTCTGTCTATGGCATAGTGAGAAGTACTGTACTGCTTAACTAATGAGAGGTTGGGTGGGGAAATCCTTAAAGGCTAGTGGTTCTCAGAGTGTGATCCTGCACCAGCAGCAGCAGTATCACCTGAGAACTTGCTAGAAACTCTTGATTGATGCTTTTGAAATGTGGTGTTGGAGAAGACTCTTGAGAGTCCCTTGGACTGCAAGGAGATCAAATCAGTCAGTCCTAAAGGAAAACGACCCTGAATATTCATTAGAAGGACTGATGTCGAAGTTGAAGCTCCAGTACTTCGGCCACCTGATGCAAAGAGCCGACTCATTAAAAAAGACCCTGATGCTAGGAAAGATTGAAGGTAGGAGGAAGAGGGGACAACAGAGGATGAGATAGTTGGATGGCATCACTGACTCAAAGGACATGAGTTTGAGCAAGCTCTGGGAGATGGTGAAGGACAGGGAAGCCTGGCGTCCATGGGGTCACAAAGAGTCAGACACAACTGAGCAACTGAACAACAGGCTCCATCTTAGACTTACCCAGTTAGACATTCCCGACCTAGAGCACAGGCCTCTATACTTTAACAATCACCTCCTAGTGATGCTGATGCAATTACAATTAGAATGCCTTAGGAAGTTACTTGAACATCAGATGAAGTTATTCTCAGAAATTTTATTTCAGGCTGTTACACAAAATGGAGAGAAATAAGAAAAAAGAAATATGACAAAGAAAAAGTTTTCCTCATCAGACATCACATCTCACAAAAATAAATTACCAATCAATTAAAAAGTTAAAGTAAAAAATGCAACCAGATCTTGTGTAGGAGAAAAGGTTATTTCAGTGTAAGGCAACAACAGAACTTGGAAAAGATTAATAGACTTATTCCACAATTTTAAATGTTTGTGCCATTAAAGAAATTAAAAACCAGGAAGAAACACAGGTAACATATATCTCAGATAAAACATTTAAAACCTTAATTTTTTTTTAAAGACAAACTTAGAAAAATGGGCAAAGGACATAACTGATCATTCACAAAAGAAATACAAATGGCCAAGAATCATATGAGAAAATATTTAAGTTTACAAAAAATAAAGTGCTCAGGTTTTTGGCAAATTGTGCTCAGAGCATCAGACTCCTTGCCAGTAATTTATTTAACAGAGGCTCGCTGTAGGAATTATCTTATTATTCACAAGCCAACAGAAAACAGGTTAATATCTCTTAAGTCAATAAAGAAACATACTCCAAATCAAAGATGAATTCATTACACTGCTGTCCCAGGCAGTGAAGAGGTGAAAGAAAGTCCAACTTTAGTTGTGGTGTACTTTTTCTATGAGCTTGTTCTCAGAAGAATCGGCTTAGCCAACAGTGAGCTGATGTCCAGCTGCTGCCAGCGCGAAAGGCTCTCGAGGCCAGAGCACGATGCTAGCGGAACTAAGGCGCTGGCGGGCAAAACCACCTCCTCTTTCCCAGGACCGCCGCCTAGTTTCCATCACTGCAGGCAAAGAGGAGCCTTAAAGGTGGTTCCATACCACCCCCTTGTGGCTTCCACTGTATCTGGTCAAGAAACAACCCTCCCGGAGAGGGGAGAATGAAACACACTGTTCTTTACAAATTCCAGAAACCTGTGTCAATTCCCTATTCCGTGCCATAACTAACTATACTAGGATTAAAAGGTGCCTCACTTCTTCGTACTTTATTCAGGCCGTGTCAGCATTCGTAAATATTCATCTGGGCTGAGCACACACATAATCGTTATGAGACTGTAAAAATTGAGCCTCACACACTAGCGTCTCTTTCAAATATGATTTTATCTCCTGGGAGTTAGCTGATGGGGTCAGAGTAAGATCTATGACTATTATTATCTGGTGGTTGATTGGTTGGTATGTGATAACCAAGAAAAGCACACACACGATGAAAGAAAAAAGAAAAAAAAAACACGCATTGCAGTCCTACTAGTGACCTTGGGCACATGATAATCCAGAAGGGCCGCATCATCCACTTAACAATCATTAATGAATAAAACCTAGTCTCTACACCCTCACAAACTCACTTTACTAATTTGTAAATTTGGACTAACAACCTTAACTCTTTGTCAAAAAGATTAAACGTGTGATCACACCCCGTTCCCGAGTTTATTTATGCTCACTTCATTTAAGCTTCTCTACATCTGCTCCTAGAAACTCAAGGTCAGAAAAAGTGAAATCATCTAATCCAATCCGCCATAATTTCACATTCATTCCACCAACATTTTTTGAGGCAGGGAATTCGGATAAAGACTAAGAATGACCGGCGATCTTTTAAATTTCCCCTCCTGCATTGCGGACGGCTGCCTTTTTCGTCCCCACCAGGCGGCATTCCACTCTGTGGGGTTTGAAATGCCACATGCCTTGCCTAACCCGACCAAGACCATTCTCGCCTGTCCCCATGGAGGAACTTGGTGGGAAAAGGGCGTCTGGCGCGGGTTGCTGCTCCCACTTCCTCTGGGCGGGAGGGAGAGCGGGGCGGTGGTGGTGGAGGGAGTTCCCTCGGCAGCCTCCCTAGAAGCAATTCTAGAGGGTGGAATCACCCGCTCTTTCCGGGACGCGCGATACCCTTCCCGGAAGGCACCCGCGAAGGCGCGGAGGTGCCTGCAGGGGGCGCGGGCCGCCGGGCCGCCCCGGGGGCTGGAGGCCGGTGGTCCCTCCTAGCCCGGGAGCGAGGCGAGGCCGAGCCACTCGCTCCCCTGCCCCCACTCTCACCTCGTCACCTCCCCGCCCTGTCGGCGGGCCTGAGGCGTGCGGCGCAGGCGCGGAGCGCGGCGGTGAGTGCGGCCGCGGAGCCTGGGCCCGGGGCCTCGCAGGCTGGGCGTAGGGCGCGCGGGGAGTGGGGCCGGCCCGGTGGAGCGCCGGGGAGCTTGAGGGCCAGAGCGGCGCCGCCCGCCGCCGTGCGCCTGCGGGCAGGGCTGCGCTACCCCTCCGCCCGCGCTCGGGCGTCTCGGCCGCCGCCTCGCAGCTGCGCCTGGGCTGGCCGGGCGGGCCCCGGGGACTGGTGAGTGTGAGGGCGGAGCGGCCCGGGCGCCGGACTGCTGCAAGGGCCGCGGGCGTGCGGGCGCAGCTTCCTGCGGGAGAGGGCAGGGAAGACCGGATGGCGTCTTTAAAACTGAAACGCTGCCTTCGTTTTCTGGCGGGATGGCGCGCCCCTCCCCCATCCCGAAGGCAGTTCCACCCCCTGCGGAGGGCACCTCGGCCCCGGCTGGCCTTGGTCCCCCGCTGCTTTTTTTCCGAGTGGTGCCTTTGGGGTCGGGACTTGGGACTCCTGGCTAGTCGCCGGGCCCGGATGGGGCCAGTACGTGGCGCGCGGGTGGAGAAGCCGGGTCCCAGTGTCTCCAGCGCGGCCTCTCTGGGCCCCGGGCCCCCATCCGTGCCACGCTGGCCCTCAGGCCTTGCCGGCTGGCGTGGTGACCCTCCGGCGGCGTATCCTTTGCCCGCGCCGGGAGTCACAACCTTCAGGCTCTTAAGCCCCCAGCCAGTATAGTCTAAGACACTTATTAGGGTACTTCGAACCCATTTTGGTTTTTTTTTCAGTACAGTCTAGGGACAAGAGTGATTTGAGGCAGTTTATCTGTAAGCAAAGAGATAAAGCAAAGACTGACACTAAATGGGACGTGTGGTGGGTTTAAGTTTCCTGCAGCATTTTTGTTTTCTCAGTCTTTCAAAATCTGGAAAAGATATACTTGTTTCAAAATGAGGCTGGGGAACAACATGCTTCTAAAACTCTTTAGTATAGAACCAGCTTTTTATTGTAAATGCCTGTCTTATATATATTTACATTGCATGAAAGATCTTAAAAAGGTTGAACTCTTTGATACAAGTGCTGACTGCCGATAGGAGTCTGCCAATCTTTATTGTGGTTTGTACTTAGACGTTCTTATTGTTGAAAAAGTGACAGTTGGAAAGATGATGACAAGTGTCTTCTAAGTTGCTTTTTTTTAAATGAGTGTTTTAGGTGGCATGGTTAGCTTTTTGTAAATTTAAAGTATGTATGAATCCCTTAGCATGAGACATGTCTACATGTCTGTACTTTAGAATGTTTAGTCGCTAAGCCTTGTACAGCTCTTTTGCGACCCTATAGACTGTAGCCCACCAGGCTCCTCTGTCCATGGAATTTCCCAGGCAAGAATACTGGAGTGGGTTGCCATTTCCTTCTCCAGGGGATCTTCCCAACCCAGGAATCCAACCGATTTCTCTTGTTTCTCCTTCATTACAGGCAGATTCCTTACTACTGAGCTACCAGGGAAGACTGTGTTAAGTGTTTTTTTCTGGATGAATAGATTCTAAGTGATTTAATTATTTTATTTTTTCTTCTGATTTTACTACAGTGACATATTAATTTTATCTGTAGTTTTTTAAGTGAGGAAGAGGACTTGAGTGAAAAATTGCATGTTCAGAATCTTCCGATTAAAAGTGGAGGGCTAGTGAGCAAATGTGTGTATGACATCCTTAGGTAAAAAGCCAGAGTTCATCAGGGAAGTTATACACACAAAAGGCACGTAAAAACATTTGCTGAAATGAAGGGTGGTTAGCATTTTTGGTCTTGAGTGGGCATTTTGCCATCTTGCTTAAAGGAGGTCCGGTAAACTTTTGGATATTGTTCAGCTTTTCACCTGACAGTCTGAATCCAGGCCAGCTTGCAACATTAATTCTAATGCCATGCTTGGTTTCCTTGCTTTTTTGAAAGAGTTTGAAGTGTTTAAAATGCTCGGTTGACAGTTTTCAGTGGTCCGTCTGATACCTGTAAAACATTTAGAACATGAAGTATAAAGGTTTCAGCTGTGTAATTCTGTACAAAAGAAGTATTAGAAATAAGTCATAAGATTGTAGTTTATTACATAAATATGAAAACAGTTGTTATTTTCTTTTAATGCACTTGATGGGGTGAGCTCAGGGAATGCTAATTTGCATTGTTAGTTGAGGCATTATACATGTTGACACCACTCCTGCAAATATCATGGTTGTCAGTTTCTTTGAGTGATTCCCTCACCCTTCTCCCAATTGGTGGCTGACTAAGGACTGGAAGCAAGATGTAACTTGCTGGTGACAGTGATTAGAAATGAAGATTTAATCACACAATTGTAAACCCAGAAGTCAGAAGACATACTTCTTCATTGCTGGCTCTTCTAATTAGTTGACTTCACTTTCAATAAATTTGTTTCCGCCTCAGTAAAGTTGGAGTAGATTTGATAGTAGACCTTCTATCTACCAAACAGGATTGTTATGAAAATCAAATAAAATTCGCAGTAAATTCAGCAGCACTTTATGTGTATGATTACATTATGTATAGTGCTTGATAATTTGTTACTGTTTAGTAGGTAAGTCGAGTCCAGTGGACTGTGTATTTCCCACCATTCTCCTCTGTCCATGGTATTTCCCAGGCAGGAATTCTGGAGTAAGTAGCTGTTTCCTCCTTCAGAGGTGCTTCCCGACCCAGGGATCAAACCTGAGTCTCCTGCATTGGGAGGCGGTTTCTTTACCACTGAACCTCCTAGGAAGCCCATTAATGATATACCCAGCACTTAATAAAACAGCAAAAATAGTATGTGCACCTCGAGTTCCCTATTGCTAGAATTGAGATGAGAAATAATGATGCCAAGTTCTACCTATTGTGTACATGTATCACCTTGGTGATAAGAAAAGAAGCATATAAGTTCACAGAAAAAACTTTATAATGCATTTTTTCTCTGACATTCCTTATTTTCCCACTGCTATAGTAGAAAGAACACTAATCTGAAATGGAGGAAAGAGTTTTGATTCTAACACTATTACTTCAATTGGACTGATCACTTTATCTCCCTAAATAAAAGAGATTAAAAGCAGAGACTTGAAAATCTTATGTTCAAGTTAGATCTCTGTTCAACCCTGTCACTTATTTACTATTCCCCTGACTTAAGTTTTTGCCTCAATTTCCTTATCAATTGTTGTTTAGCCATTATTTTGTGTCAGACTCTGCGATGGCTCCTTTGTTCATGGGATTTTCCAGGCAAGAATACTGAAATGTGTTGCCATTTCCTTTTCCAGGGGATCTTCCTGACCCATGGTCCCAACCTGTATCTCCTGCATCTTCTACAGTGCAGGCAGATTCTTTACCACTGAACCACCTGGTAAGCCCTCTTTATCAGTAACAATAGGTAGATAATAGTGATTTGGAGAGCGTGTTATAGATTTTTCTAATCATAGGTTTAAATAAAAAAGTATGTTCACAGCCTGGCACATAATGGGTGCCCAATAAATGATCATCATTATTCTTCTTTAATAATCTACAAGGAGGATTTAAACAGTTTAAAAAATCTGTAATTTGGGAATTCCCTGGTGGTCCAGTGATTAGAACTCTACTTCCACAGCAGGGGGCACGTGTTCTATCCTTGGTTAGGGAATTATGATCCCACAAGCCACCTCAGTGCAGCCAAAAAAGAGACCAAAAAAAGCCTGTACTAATTTGTCAGCTTTCATTATATTGACTTTTATTGTGACTGAATAAATTAATGGCAGGAGAAGGAGGTTCAATCCCTGGATGGGGAAGATCCTCTGGAGTAGGAAATTGCAATCTACTCCAGTATTTTTCTCTGGAAAATCCCATGGACAGAGGAGCCTGGCAGACTACAGCCCATGGGGTTTCAAGAGGTTGGACTCAACTGAGTACGCACAAATAAATCAATGAGATGTATATTCTTGTGTATTTATTTATGTTCCTTTTTTTGTGTTAAG
Organism: Neotragus moschatus; assembly: GCA_006410615.1. Classification (NCBI taxonomy): domain Eukaryota; kingdom Metazoa; phylum Chordata; class Mammalia; order Artiodactyla; family Bovidae; genus Neotragus; species Neotragus moschatus. The sequence continues at coordinate 853,612 of SJYA01000089.1, read as the reverse complement.
ACAGCTTTAGAAGGTAAATTCACTTCAAAGAAATATGATGCATATTTCCATATAGTCCATATTTATCAATTTATACAAGTTTTAGTACTTAATGTAGTATGTATTCAAAAAAATATTGTACTTAATTCTGTATAGCTTTTCAGTAAACTAACATCCAGTACCTTGATTCTCAGAAATAAACATTTTTGCTCATAAGACTTTTGTCCTGTTTTTCCTACAGGCATATTTCACCATCTGTGAAAACTTCCCTGTAATTCAGTTTTCTTCACTCCAGTATTAAGAATTATACCAAGTAAGTGGGATATGGTAAAACTAGTTAGTCAATTTTATAACAGTCTATAGATATTTATTCAATAGCTGCCACATCTCTTTTGTTCTCAATAGAATGTTGAGTGTGACCTCATGAGTAAGAAAAGGATTTTTTCTTGAAAATTATATTCTGAGCCTCTGAATGATGAGGGTGATTTTTCATCCCCTCTGAAGCCAAAGGATTAATACAAATTTGTGACAGTATTTTTTTTGAAGGGGATGTGTGGCTTCAGTATTCTTGCCTTGAGAACCCCATGAACAGCATGAAAAGGCAAAAAGATAGGACACTGAAAGATGAATTCCCCAGGTTGGTCGGTGCCCAATATGCTACTGGTGATCAGTGGAGAAATAACTCCAGAAAGAATGAAGGAATGCAGCCAAAGCAAAAACAACACCCAGTTGTGGATGGGACTGGTGATAGAAGCAAGGCTCGATGCTGTAAAGAGCAATATTGCATAGGAACCTGGAATGTCAGGTCCATGAATCAAGGCAAATAGGAAGTGGTCAAACAGGAGATGGCAAGAGTGAACATCGACATTCTAGGGATCAGTGAACTAAGATGGACTGAAATGAGTGAGTTTAACTCAGATGACCCTTATATCTACTGCAGGTAAGGATCCCTTAGAAGAAATGCAGTAGCCATCATGGTCAACAAAAGAGTCCAAAACGCAGTACTTGGATGCAATCTCAAAAATGAAAGAATGATCTCGGTTCATTTCCAAGGCAAACCATTCAACATCAAGGTAATTCAAGCCTATGCCCAACCAGTAATGTTGAAGAAGCTGAAGTTGAACAGTTCTGTGAAGACCTAAAGTCCTTCTAGAACTAACACCCCCAAAAGATGTCCTTTTCAGTATAGGGGACTGGAATGCAAAAGTAGGAAGTCAAGAAACACCTGGAGTAACAGGCAAATTTGGCCTTGGAATACAGAATGAAACAGGGCAAAGACTAATAGAGTTCTGCCAAGAGAATGCACTAGTCATAGCAAACACCCTCTTCCAACAACACAGAGAAGACTCTATACATGGACATCACAAGCTGGTCAACACCAAAATCTGATTATAATCTTTGCAGGCAAAGATGGAGAAGCTCTATACAGTCAGCAAAAACAAGACCAGGAGCTGACTGTGGCTCAGATAATGAAGGCCTTATTGCCAAATTCAGAGTGAAATTGAAGAAAGTAGGGAAAACCACTAGACCATTCAGGTATGACCTAAATCAAATCCCTTATGACTATACAGTGAAAGTGAGAAATAGATTTAAGGGACTAGATCTGACAGATAGAGTGCCTGATGAGCTATGGATGGAAGTTCATGGCATTGTACAGGATACAGGAATCAAGACCATCCCCAAGAAAAAGAAATGCAAAAAAGTGAAATGGCTCTCTGAGGAGGCGTTATAAATAGCTGTGAATAGAANATCTGACAGATAGAGTGCCTGATGAGCTATGGATGGAAGTTCATGGCATTGTACAGGATACAGGAATCAAGACCATCCCCAAGAAAAAGAAATGCAAAAAAGTGAAATGGCTCTCTGAGGAGGCGTTATAAATAGCTGTGAATAGAAGAGAAGCGAAAAGCAAAGGAGAAAAGGAAAGATATACCCATCTGAATGTAGAGTTCCAAAGAATAGCAAGGAGAGATAAGAAAGTCTTCCTCAGTGATCAATGCAAAGAAACAAAGGAAAACAATAGAATGGGAAAGACTAGAGATCTCTTCAAGAAAATTNAGCTGACTCATTTCAAAAGACCCTGATGGTGGGAAAGATTGAGGGCAGGAGGTGAAGGGGACGACAGAGGATGAAATGGCTGGATGACATCACTGACTCGATGGGCGTGAGTCTGAGTGGACTCCGGGAGTTGGTGATGGACAGGGAGGCCCGGTGTGCTACAGTTCATGGTGTTGCAGAATTGGACATAACTGAACTGAGGCTTCAAAACTGTCAAAATATTCCCGACTGTAAGAAGTATACCTATAAAACTTTTTTGGTGCCATAGTACAATTTTTCTTTTATAGAAAATAAGCGTTCAGTTCAGTCGCTCAGTCGTATCCGACTCTTTGCAACCACATGAATCATAGCATGCCAGGCTTCCCTGTCCATCACCAACTCCCAGAGTTTACTCAAACTCATGTCCATCGAGTCGGTGATGCCATCCAGCCATCTCATCCTCTGTCGTCCCTTTTTCCTCCTGCCCTCAATCGCTCCCAGCATCAGAGTCTTTTCCAGTGAGTCAGCTCTTCGCACGAGGTGGCCAAAGTACTGGAGTTTCAGCTTTAGCATCATTTCTTCCAAAGAACACCCAAGACTGATCTCTTTTAGAATGGACTGGTTGGATCTCCTTGCGGCTTATGTAGTTATTCAGTTTTCACAATTACATCAACATTTGAAAAGTTCTCAACCTCAGGAAGAAAGAAAACAGAACACAGCCTTTAAACTTGATAAGAAAAGTAAATCTAAAATATAAGCAGGATTTTTTAACATTTCTCTCTTGAAGTCGATTTTTATGTGATGCACACATTTCCTATTGCCAGCCAATTTTTTTATTAGAAATTTCCATAACAATATTAACATTTGTTATTTGTATTTGTTAATTTTTTCCATTTTTTAGATTAAAAAGATATGAATGAATATCCTAAAAAAAGAAAAAGGAAGACTTTGCATCCTTCTCGTTATTCAGGTCAGTGTACAATTAAATTATTTAAAAGTTAGGGCATGTTTAATTCCCATGCAGTCGTGTTTCCATCCATTTTCATATAAATGATCTGATTAGAGTTAAATATCTGTGTTAACTTGTAGTTAAGAGGAAACTTTAAGTAAATTCTCTGAATATTTATTTCTCAATATCTGCTGTATGCTAGGCATACATTAAAATTTCACAGGCATTTATTTTAATCCTCACAACTTCTTAGTTTATAGATATTTAAGAGTAGATATCCAAGTTACATACTTAACATAACATAATTGAAATTTGCCTGTGTTTCCCAAGCTTGTGCTTAAGTCTTAATAATAACCTTGATAGCAGTAATTTTGCATCATTGGAAAAAAACTGTATCCTGTACATTATTTTCAGAAATGTTGTAAGTTTCATTTTGATTATACAATTTTAGATCTTTCCTTTGAGTATGGCTCTACTATCTTGGCAAATAAGAGGTCTTGACCTCTTATGCTATGCACATGTATACTTGGGGCAGTCTCAGGTATACCTGTTAACCAACCCAGCCTACTTGTTTTTCGTATCTGAGGAAGTTACACCTGGTCTACCTAACTGGCCCTTCCCAGGCAAGAGTTGAAATGACTGTCTTCAGAAGCCCTAACTGGTCCTCAGACCTTCCTCTGTGTATTATGCCTTCTCTGCAGTACATGGCAGATCTTCTTGGTAGTTAATTCAGTGTTTTTTGCAATTAACACATTTATTACATATTCATATTTTGTGCGACTCTTGACCATGGGAATTATATCTTAGTATGTTTCAAAGTATTATATTTTAAATTGTTTAATTTATAGTTCTTTCAAAGCTCAAATTCAATATCTGAATTATGAAAGCCTTCAGAATTGAGGGAAATATTAATACCTTATTACCAGTACTGTGAAAATTTATTTATGTTGGATGAAGAGATGGCTGTCATTAGATGTTTATGTGTTTGGTGTGCTTGAAAATTTTTTAATTTTGTTTTATGTTCAGATTCCTCTGGAATAAGCAGAATTGCAGATGGATTCAATGGAATTTTTTCTGATCATTGTTACAGTGTTTGTTCTATGAGACAACCAGACTTAAAATATTTTGACAACAAAGGTATATTTAAATTTTCCAAAATATTTTCATTCAAATTGCTTTTATAATTTGTCACTTCCTATTTGAAAATGTGGGTGAAAGTGATGATTTCAAAATGAGCAAGTATCTAAACTTGTTTTAAGAAAACGAGATTTTTGGGTAAGTGAATTTTAATTTTTAACATTATTTCAAACATATACATCAAAAACACATCCTCCTCTATCAGTTTTAGTCAGCTAGGAATTCCTGGCGAAGCAGGAGTGACCCAGAGTTTTGAGTATTTATGATGAAAAGTTAAGAATATTGGTATTTCAGGGAGTTCCCTGATGGTCCAGTGGTTAAGATGTTGTACTTCCACTGCAGGGGGTGCAGGTTTAATCCCTGGTTAGAGAACTAAGATCCTAAGTGCCGTGTAGAGTGGAAAAAAAAAAAAACCACACACACACAAAAAGTTGTTCTGCTCAGCTGTACATTTCAGTTTGGAGGGCTAATGGAAGGAAAGAACACAAGGTGAAGGATGTGGTCATTTAAAGAACATTCAGTCAGAGACATCAGTACGAACTCATATTTGGCTTAATATAGACACAGTTACATACAGAAACTTTATGGGATGTCAGCATATTTGTAGTAGTGCACATGCATGTATTTTTTGCTCTGTTAACTGAGAGTCTAACAGAAATGACATCCCAGTAGCAATGAGCACATCTCATGTCCTGATCCTGGTTTCTAATGCCATTTTCCAATAAAAGAAACGAGGGCTTCTTGGAGAAATGGCTGATTCTAGTTCTGGAGCAGGAAACCTAAAAGATGAGCCTGGAGCATTTTGTTGTGCCAGAAAATAAGAAAGTACTCAACATATAGAGTCATTCAATATAAGTATGCTAAAAGAGCATAAGGAGCCAACTAAAAGAGCTCCCAATAGCCAAAGCTGAAACAGTTTGAGAGGGGGAGAAATTGAATTGTAACCCAAAGTATAAAATAAATATCCATGAGTCCATAGTGATATAAATAAATGATAGAATAAAAAGGGATAAGAAACAAATCTGTACAGAGGAACTCCAGATTATTTACATAGCTAATGCTCCCTCAGGGAGGTGAAGCATAACTTTCCACTCCTTGTTCCAAACTGTAGAGTATGGAGAGTAAAAGAGTGACTTTACAGTGGAGAAACCAGATAAAGCCCCATGTTATCAAGTTCATTGTCAGCAGTCATAATAATGTTAATAGTTTATACTGTCTGTATGATGTGATTTTTAAAACAAAGCAGTTTGCCTCTGGTGTTTACCTTCAAATAATCCATAAGGGAAAGGGAAGTTGCTCAGTCATGTCCAACTCTTTGCGACCCCATGGAATTTAGCCCACCAGGCTCCTCCATCCATGGAATTTTCTAGGCAAGAGTACTGGAGTGGGTTGCCATTTCCTTCTCCAGGGGATCTTCCCAACCCAGGGATCAAACTCAGGTCTCCCGCATTTGGGGCAGACACTTTACCGTCTGAGCCGTCCCAGTCTAATCATGAAAAAGCAAAGTTAATTGGTGAGGCATCCTGCAAAATACCTGACCAGTCTCCTTAAAATTGTCATGGTCATCAAAAGCAAGGGAAGTCTGAGAAACTGCCACAGCTACCAGTAGCGTAGAGATATGACAAATAAATGTTGTGTATCCTGGATGGGGCCTTGGAACAGAAAAAGGATATTAGATAAAGACTAAGGAAATCTGGGTGAAGTATGGACTTTAGTTAATGATAGCTTAGCAGCATTTGGTCATTGTTACAACAAACAATGTAAGATGTTAATAATGGAGAAACTGAATGCACTATATGTGGGAATTCTCTGTATTACCCTTCTTTTTTTTTTTTTTTGCAAATTTGAAACTTCTGAAAAATAGTCTTTTTTAAAAAGACACGCTGTTGAAGCCCAGTTTTCTCTAGTGACTGGCATTTCAGTTTATCCATGTTAATGTTTAATGTTTTGATTGATATAAATAATAGGTATTTTTCCAAATTCTTTTTTACAGATGATGATTCTGATACAGAGACATCAAGTGAATTGCCAAAATTTACAGATGGAATCAAAGCCAGAAACAGAAATCAAAACTACTTGGTTCCCAGTCCTGTACTTAGAATTCTAGACCACACTGCCTTTCCTACAGGTAAGAGAAACTAATAGCATCTGCACATTTTTTATAGTTCAGTGAAAAAAATAATAAGTAAAATAAATTTAGTTTTGCCAATTACTATTTAATAGGTTTTATTTAGTAATAATAATAATAATAGTGTTGCTTTGTTTTTCAGAAAAATCTGCTGATATTGAAATTTGTGATGAAGACTGTGACTCCCCTGAATCAGTCCACCAGCAAACCCAAGAGGAGAGCCCCATAGAAGTTCACACTGCTGAAGATGTTCCAATTGCCGCAGAAGTGCATGCAATTTCTGAAGACTATGATATAGAGACAGAAAACAATTCCTCTGAGAGTCTCCAAGACCAAACTGATGAAGAGCCACCAGCTAAACTTTGCAAAATTGTTGACAAGAGCCAAGCTTTGAATGTGACTGCCCAGCAGAAATGGCCTTTACTGAGAGCTAACAGCAGTGGCCTCTATAAATGTGAACTTTGTGAGTTCAACAGCAAATATTTTTCTGATTTAAAGCAGCATATGATCTTGAAGCACAAGCGTACTGATTCAAACGTGTGTCGAGTATGCAAAGAGAGTTTCTCTACCAACATGCTTCTGATTGAACATGCCAAACTCCATGAAGAGGACCCCTACATATGTAAATACTGTGATTATAAGACTGTAATTTTTGAGAACCTCAGCCAGCACATTGCAGACACCCATTTTAGTGATCACCTTTATTGGTGTGAGCAGTGTGACGTACAGTTCTCCTCAAGCAGTGAACTCTACCTACATTTCCAGGAGCACAGCTGTGATGAGCAGTACTTGTGTCAGTTCTGTGAACATGAAACGAATGATCCAGAAGACTTGCATAGCCATGTGGTAAATGAGCATGCATGTAAATTAATAGAGTTAAGTGATAAGTATAACAATGGAGAACATGGACAGTATAGCCTCTTAAGCAAAATCACATTTGACAAATGTAAAAACTTCTTTGTTTGCCAAGTATGTGGGTTTCGGAGTAGACTTCATACAAATGTTAACAGACATGTTGCTATTGAACATACTAAAATTTTTCCTCATGTTTGTGATGACTGTGGGAAAGGCTTCTCAAGTATGCTAGAATATTGCAAACACTTAAATTCACATTTATCTGAAGGGATTTATTTATGTCAATACTGTGAATATTCAACAGGACAGATTGAAGATCTTAAAATTCATCTAGATTTCAAGCATTCGGCTGATTTACCTCATAAATGTAGTGACTGCTTGATGAGGTTTGGAAATGAAAGGGAATTAATAAGCCACCTTCCAGTCCATGAAACAACTTGATTGTTCTTTAACTTCCATAATGTTGATGTGAAATAATAAATTCAGCTATTTTGAAAATGTTAAAATGGATGATTTTAAACACAACTTGTGAGAATTGTCTTTAATTAGATCTTTTGATATTGCCAATTTTCTGGGCGTTGCTGCCTTTTCAGTATATAGTTGTATCCTAAATATGATATTTTCAATGCATTTGTGGTTTTAACCACTTTTGGTGACTGTCATTGTGTTTCTTGCATGTGCTCTGATTTTATGATTTTATGAGTTGATAGGAAATATACACTAAAGAAACTATAGTTTTCCTTCCATAAATACAGGTGTTATAAACTTTCCTTGTTTAAACTCAAAACAAGATCAATCTTTCATGGATGAATTCATTAAAGTACTGCACTTCCAGAGCTGAAGTGCAACATAGTGCACAATTAAGTCCGCTGACACTCCCGTTAAGAAGATCCAGACCCTGCTTTTGCATTCCCCAGTAGTTCCTATCCCCAAGACAGACAGTGCTCTCCATCTGTGTGAGTCTTTCAGTCTCACCAGAAGCCCCGTGTTACGGTAAGAGGGAAAGATCTGATTTTCTGTGCAATCCTTTTTTTTGTAATCCTTATTTTAGCCCCTATCCATGTGCTAAATAATCTTAGATGGGGAGGAACTGATAAAGGGGTTAAACGATAAAGGAACATTTCATAACAAGTGAAACAGGTCATTTGTAATCTGTTCATTTTCAGTTATGCAACTGCAAAGTCATGCCTGAACTTCTGATACCAAATCATTTGTTTTCTGAGAAAACCCACTGAAGTATTAAAATAGAAATAGGAAGGTATGAGAGGTTGGGGTGGTTGTTATGAGAATGTATAAATGAATTTTGATAATGGTAAATCAGTCTTAGTGTCGGTATTTTCTGTGGCTGTCGTAACAAATTATCACAAACTGAGTGGCTTAAAAAGTAGAAGTTTATTGTCTCACAGTTGTAGAGGCTAGAAATTCAAAATTGAAATGTTAGCATAGTTGGTTCCTTCTGAGAGCTGTATAGGAAGAATCTGTTCTCGGCTACTCTCCTTGACTTATATGTGGTCATCTTCATGTTCACATAGTCTCCCTGTCCAAGTCTGTCTCCCTTTTACAAGGAATCAAGCAGTCTGGATTAAGGCCTACCTTGCCAAGCTCATTTTAACCTAATAAAGACACTATCCCTAAATAAGCTCGTATTCCATTACTTTAACATATGAACTGGGGAGACTGAGGGAGACACAGCCACAATTCAGTAACAGCTGCTTAAACAGTATCAAGAAGATGGTATTTTATGCATCATTGGCCTCAAATATAATAAACACTGCTGCTAGCAAACTATTGTCACTCAGGAATATTAATATAGTTGAAAAGACTGGTTTATGACCTATGGTTTTCCCACCTTGAGACCAATGGGAGTTTAGTCTGTTTTGTAAATAGTGACAGCAATAAGTTTTTCAAAACCATTTTTATTTCCACCCTTTTGTCATGTATGCATACTTGTATTCCTAGAAATCACCATTCCATCTGATTATACCATTCCAGGTAGGGCTGTCTGATAAAAACATTTCTTAGAAGACTTAAAATTGTAATTAAATTGGAAGAAAACCTTAGAAGCCATCTGATCTACATCCTCTTGTTTTCTGTGTTTCTTAAAGAAACAGGTTATTATTAGGCCAAGGTCACAAAACCAGTTAGAGCAGATAGGAATGGAATCCAAGTTATTTGGCTCCCAGTCTAGTGATGTTTCCATTACACCATGTTATAAAAATCTGAGCTTTGTCCTTGGGATTTTTTTCATGACTACTTTTCCTAGCCAAGAATTGCCTTCTTGGTAATTCAGTTTTTATACTTTTTCAATATCCATTCAGCTTCAGGAATTTGATTTTCAGAAAACAAACCTTAAGTAATGACTTGGTTTATTTTCCAGTTACGTATCTTATAGCATTACATTTTTGATCAGGCATTAGTAATCAAATTAGAGATGGAACAACTCAAGAGGCATTAAATCCAAGTTTTAGAACCGTATAATTTGGTGCTTTTTCGATGAATCTGCAGCTTGAGGCCACATTTTACTGCCAGTTTGTCCAATAAAATCTCTTCGCTTTGACTCAGCTTTCAAATAAGCCTATGAGTGACCATTAAATTGCTGTGGTAGCAAGTCTATATTTTTAGTTTAATGAACTTTAGAAAAACAAACTTACCTAAAAAGATTTTCTAACTGCTTCTGGATTTTCTCTACTCAAATTCCACCGTACTCCTGTGACTTGAGAATACATAACAGAATACACAATAGAATTATTGCCAGCAGTGAACAATAGTGATGGATCTTTTGTTTTTTTCCTTTCATCTTCACCTTGAAATGAGTGTTATTTGAAAATGGTTGTGTGGTTTTCAAAAGCCTCTCTTCCTGCTCGTAAATCTGCCAGTTTTCGCATTTTAAATCGCCTTTCTTAGGTTCCTCTGAATATGTATCATCACATACCAACCAGTTTCTTCTTTTCACAGGGTCCACAGCTTGTTAGGTGATTGCTGAATTATTCGCAGGTGTAGCATATACAGGTTTCTGAGGAGTGTTCCCCCTAGTAAGCTAACAATATTCCTAATTTTTAAATCTGATTTTCAAAGCATTGAATTAATTCCTGGCACTTTACAGTTTATCTTAGCTTGTTTTCTCAGTCTTACTGCCTTTTACAAGCAGGTTAATATATCCCCCAAACTACTGTGATTAATTTTTAATGGAATTCTGATGACTTAAAAGCACTAAAGTGACATAATTTGAAAAAGCTAATAAAAATCAACCAGCCACAATCCTCCTGGGAAGCAGGTTGACTTAAAATAATCAATACTACTTACTTAACTGAAAATAAATAGTTAACGATTAACTGTAAATCCCAACAGAGAAGCAAATTTGGTTAGTCAGTTTTACACTACAATTAACAGTCTCATCCCTGTAAATTAAAAATGAACTTTTGAAGATACAGTCTTGTAACTTTCAGTTCTGATGACTGAAGATACAGAATATCTATTAGAATTTCTATTCATGGCATTGTGTTTATGAATTTTAAATATACCTTGTATTGGTTTAGCTTTCCATAAGTTAATATCTTTTTTTTTGAAGTTTTAATTTGCATTTCTTTTATCATAAGTTAGTATATTAAGACATTCAAATCTAAGAGAAAGAAATGTGTACATTTATGGTGTAAAATATAAATACACAAAGCTTAAATTTGTCACATAATTTACATGTTTATATGAAATTCATCCTCAATTTACAAGTTTAAAAAAATTTAATGGTGTTTGCTCTATACTAATGATTTGAAAATAATTTTCTACACAAAGATTTTCCATATTAAAGCATCACCACGATTTCCTTACTAAGTTCATCCTCTTTAATAACCTTGATATTAAACTAGTAACTCCCTGAACCTAAAATAAATCACATTTGTGAAAAGTAATTTCTTTATTGTAAAAAGAAACATTTTAAAATAGGAATATTGTATTATCTACTGGTTTTACTACATATTTTTTTTAAAATGACTTTAAATTCTTTTTTTAGAGGAATTTTTGTTGTCGTAACTGTTAAATTTATTGTTTATAGTAGGCAAACAGATATGACCTGGAAAATTTTTTTTGCTGCTAAAAACATTGAACTGAATGAATAATACATTGAAAATTTTAATGAAAAGTATATTTTGAATAAAAACAATGTTTTCTAATTTTTAATATCTAGATAGTGTCTGCTACTGAAAAACATCACAGATGAAATAGTTGGTACTTTTGCACTTATTCTTCAGAATAAGCTAAGATTAGGAACTGGAATCAAATGAAAACACAGAAGCATCATTTTTGGTGGGTGATGGGTTGTTTTTTGTTTTGTTTGGGGGAGGGGTGCTTTTGTTTTTGATCATCTGCCTAAAGACCATTTACCATGATTTTGGTTGGCTGAAATATGAAAGTATTGAATTCTTTTTTCTTGCCTACCTTGCACATTTTATTTAGGGTTATCACTTCTCTGCTATAACCTTATGTTTCTGAAATATATTATTGCTCAAGCTATATTCTGTGACTGATTACCCTTCTCTTTGCAACCCTTTCTCACCTCATTTGGATTTTCAGAAAGTCTCAAGAGAGTAAAATTTTCCCAGTTAGCAAGAAGAGAGTGGATGTCTTCATTCTTCTTTTTCTCTATTCTCTAAACTGTTAAAATAACTTACTCCTTTCATACCATATACCTCATCACTCACTTCTACACCCTGTAAATATTTTATAATTTCCTAACAGAAGTAGTGAATTTATAAGTTTTAATGGTCTATTTTAGATTTTTAAGAAGCAGAATATCATGGCACTTTTCTTTCTGGCTGTGCTGCACTTGTGGAATCTTAACTCACCAACCAGAGACTGAACCCAGGCCATAGTAGTGAAAGTGCTTAGTCCTAACCACTGGACTACCAGAGAGTTCCCTCATAGAATTTCTTTATGGTTATAAGATTATAGTCAATTGCATTCTTTATTGAACAACTAAATTGCCAAAGTAGAAAAACTAACAGAATGACAGAATATTAATTGGAAGGAAACTCAAATCCAATCTAGACCCATAGAGCACATTACATAAAAATAATTGTATATAGTACATAATTTTATTTTATGGTTTTAAATTATATGTTGTAAAATGTAACACATCAAATCTCATTCATGAATATTTTTACTTAGGACAGAACTGATTTGTTTTTTTAAGCAAACGTTTAAAGAAAAACATGAAGTAAATAATGATACATCGACATGGAAAAAAATAGGCAGGTAAAACATGGATGACAAATTTGAGAATAGAAAATCCTTATCTAAACTTTTTATAGCTCAAAGAATGGTTCTCTAACATCGTTAGTTGAATGCTTTTTAAGCTATAATAAATAGGACTTATAACTGTCTACCACTCTTCAAAGAATTTTAGAAAAAGTGAAAATGTACTCTATTTTTTTCAGTGAAATGTCATACCAGACAACTGAAGAGAGAAAATAATGTAACGGGGGGGTACTGGATCATTGGCATTAGATCTTATTTTCTAGTCCCTGTTAGCTAACCATAAATTGCGTGAGTAACCAAGGACAATGGGTATAATGTTACCAAGTTTTTCTTTCAACTCCTTAAAAACTTGTTTCACTACTAGTCTGTTTAACAACTGTTGAATGTCTCTTCTCAAGCCATATGTATTTACCATATAGGGCAGGAAACTCTTCTCTGTCGTTCTTCTGAACTCCAGTTAAATATGAAACTGGAGTGCCTTTTGTGTTTCTAACTGTTCCTTTCTATATAATGCTACCATAAACATTCTTGTATGTGTTAAGGTGTTTGGAGGAATGTGGGCTTTCTGTAAATATGTTTTGTATGCTTGTGATTAAATACGTCCAAAATATTATCCAGACTGGCTCAAGTTTATACACTCATCGATGATCATGCTTCCCTGCATCCTTATAGACAATAAAGTGAATTGATTTTGGTAAATATGAAGCGCATAAAGCAGTATGTTGCTATTGTTTGAATTTGCATTGTTTGATTACTAACAAGATTGGAAATGTCTCAATATGTTCATGAGACACTTTGGTTTCTCATTTCGTGAAGTGCTTCTGCATATGCCTTGTTTTTTTGTTTGTTTGTTTTTGCAGTGAAAGCCCAATGTCCTAACCAGGGAATTGCCCTTTGTCCACTTTTCTATTGGGTTTTCTGGTTACTTTTGAGAAGTTCTTTAAAATTTTTAATTATTGGTCCTTTGTTGATGATACACATTGCAAAGAATAGATTCCCAGATTGCCATCCATTGCTAATGTCTTTTGTTGAACAGAAATCTTTACATTTAATGTGGATAGATCCATCACATTTTACCTTACAGGTTGTACTTTCTACCACCTTGTTAGAAAGCACAACCTTGTGCTTTCTACAATCTTGTTAACAAACTCCTCTGTAACCCCAAAGTCACAGAACTGTTTTCTTACCTTTTCTCCTAGTAATGTTCTGGCTGTAACTTTTGTGTTTAGGTCTGAATTTCTCTGTGTGTTAGAATGATTCAAGTTTTTTGTTCATTCAAGTGAGCCAGTTTCATCAGTACTATTTGTTAAATGATGCATTCTTCTCCCAGTGATTCATGATAACAGTTTGATCATATATCACTCCCCATGGGCATAATTGGCATACAAATTTGTGTCTGTACTCATTATATTCCTAGTTGTTCCTGCAATAGTATCACATGTTTTAACAGTTACTTCAAACATTATAGCTTTCCAGTATGTCTTTCTTTTAATTGGAGTATGATTGCTTTACAATGTTATGTTTCTGTTAGATAATAAAATGAATCAGCTCTATGTGTGCATATAGCCCTCCCTTTTGGATCTCACTCCCCAACCCCCATCCCATGTGTAAAATAAATAGCTAGTGAAAACTGCTGTAAAGCACAGAAAGCTCAGTTCAGTATGTCTTAATATCAAGTAGTGTGCAGCTCAGTACAGTATGCCTTAATATCAGGTAGCGTGAATTTATTCTCTTTGCTCTTCTTTTTGAGAATTGTTTTAGCTATTGGTGGACTTTTCCTTCTTCCATGTAAATTTAGAATCAGTTCCAAATTCCATCTAAAGTCTTGTTGGAATTGCATTATAATTATGATCATTTTAGAGGGAATTGACATCATTATAGTATTAAATCTTTGCTTTCATAAACATTGTATTTTTCTCCATTTACTTAGGTCTCTTTTAATGTTCTTTAAAATTTTTTCCATAAAGGTTGTATGCAGTTTTTGTTAAGTCAATAACTAGATTCTTTAGTTTTGGTTGCTTTGACATGCTTTCTTGTTTTCTAATTGGTTACTGCATGTTTATAGGAATGCTTCTGAATTTTGAAATATTGATTTTGCATATAGAAATGTTTGGGTTTTAATCTTTTTAGTTTTAATAGCTGTCTTTCCTTAATTTTTAATGTAAATCATCATATAATTGTCATAAATTATATACTTGTTTCTTTACTCCTAGTCTGCGAGTCCCGAATGTCTCTTTTTTCCTTATCACAGAATTTGTCATTTCCTCCACTACCATAAAGAGCAGGCATAGCATTAGCAGGCTTTCCTTTTTTTGTTCTTAGCCTTAAGTGTAAGACTGCTCTAATCTCCCTGTCAGGTATATTTTCTGTAGGTTTTCATAAGTAGTCTTTAGCAGTTTTAGTTTTGAAGACTTTTTATTGTAAGTAGGATTAAACTTTAGCAGTGATTTTTTTCTATAGCTATTGAGATAAACATGGGCTTTCTCCCATAAGTCTGCTAATATGAATTTCATTGGTTGATTTTCTAATATTGAATTATCTTTGTATTTCTAGGAAAACTGTACCTGTAGAAAAAAATTTTTAATAAAATGTTGGATTCAGTTAGCTAATATTTCACATAGGATATTTGCCTCTATAGTCATAAATGTGATTTTCTTTACTTACACCTCCTATAAGTGGTATTAAGGTTATTCTGGTCTTATAAGTGAGTTGGGCTGTTTTTTTCTCTTGTTCTATGCTTTACAAAAACCTGTATGAGATAAGATTAATCTTTTCTTGAAAGATTTAGTAAAGGGTTATCTCTAAAGTTATTTAGGCTGGCTTGTTTTTGGTATATATGGGAAATTGCCATTTCAATTTTTTTAATATGTACTAGTTTTTCGTAAGTTTTTAAATAATTGAATTTTAGTTTTTGTTAATCTCTATTTGTTGTATTTAGCCTTTATATTTAGTTTTTTTTTCCTTTCTTCTTTATGTTTACTCGTGGTTTTTGCCTATGAGTCTTCCATAATAAGAAAAATGATGGATTAAATTACTTATTACATGAAAACACTTATTTTTATAATCTATAACATGTAATGTCACTTTTATTTGAAATACAATAATTATATTAAACATGTAGTTGTTATTTGTAAAGTGATACTATTATGATTTAAAAAATTCAAATAATATAAATAAAGCAAAAGTTACCTTTGAGATTCCCTGTGTTCAAAACTGATTTTGAGTGGTTTAGGATTTCACATCGGAGAAGGCAATGGCAACCCACTCCAGTACTCTTGCCTGGAAAATCCCATGGACGGAGGAGCCTGGTAGGCTGCAGTCCACGACAGGGNTATGCAGTTTTTGTTAAGTCAATAACTAGATTCTTTAGTTTTGGTTGCTTTGACATGCTTTCTTGTTTTCTAATTGGTTACTGCATGTTTATAGGAATGCTTCTGAATTTTGAAATATTGATTTTGCATATAGAAATGTTTGGGTTTTAATCTTTTTAGTTTTAATAGCTGTCTTTCCTTAATTTTTAATGTAAATCATCATATAATTGTCATAAATTATATACTTGTTTCTTTACTCCTAGTCTGCGAGTCCCGAATGTCTCTTTTTTCCTTATCACAGAATTTGTCATTTCCTCCACTACCATAAAGAGCAGGCATAGCATTAGCAGGCTTTCCTTTTTTTGTTCCTAGCCTTAAGTGTAAGACTGCTCTAATCTCCCTGTCAGGTATATTTTCTGTAGGTTTTCATAAGTAGTCTTTAGCAGTTTTAGTTTTGAAGACTTTTTATTGTAAGTAGGATTAAACTTTAGCAGTGATTTTTTTCTATAGCTATTGAGATAAACATGGGCTTTCTCCCATAAGTCTGCTAATATGAATTTCATTGGTTGATTTTCTAATATTGAATTATCTTTGTATTTCTAGGAAAACTGTACCTGTAGAAAAAAATTTTTAATAAAATGTTGGATTCAGTTAGCTAATATTTCACATAGGATATTTGCCTCTATAGTCATAAATGTGATTTTCTTTACTTACACCTCCTATAAGTGGTATTAAGGTTATTCTGGTCTTATAAGTGAGTTGGGCTGTTTTTTTCTCTTGTTCTATGCTTTACAAAAACCTGTATGAGATAAGATTAATCTTTTCTTGAAAGATTTAGTAAAGGGTTATCTCTAAAGTTATTTAGGCTGGCTTGTTTTTGGTATATATGGGAAATTGCCATTTCAATTTTTTTAATATGTACTAGTTTTTCGTAAGTTTTTAAATAATTGAATTTTAGTTTTTGTTAATCTCTATTTGTTGTATTTAGCCTTTATATTTAGTTTTTTTTTCCTTTCTTCTTTATGTTTACTCGTGGTTTTTGCCTATGAGTCTTCCATAATAAAAAAATGATGGATTAAATTACTTATTACATGAAAACACTTATTTTTATAATCTATAACATGTAATGTCACTTTTATTTGAAATACAATAATTATATTAAACATGTAGTTGTTATTTGTAAAGTGATACTATTATGATTTAAAAAATTCAAATAATATAAATAAAGCAAAAGTTACCTTTGAGATTCCCTGTGTTCAAAACTGATTTTGAGTGGTTTAGGATTTCACATCGGAGAAGGCAATGGCAACCCACTCCAGTACTCTTGCCTGGAAAATCCCATGGACGGAGGAGCCTGGTAGGCTGCAGTCCACGACAGGGTCGCTAAGAGTTGGATATGACTGAGCGACTTCACTTTCACGTTTCACTTTTCATGCATTGGAGAAGGAAATGGCAACCCACTCCAGTGTTCTTGCCTGAAGAGTCCCAGGGACGGGGGAACCTGCTGGGCTGCCATCTATGAGGTCGCACAGAGTCGGACACGACTGAAGTGACTTAGCAGCAGCAGCACGATTTCACATAGCTACTAACTGGCATAGTGTAGATACGAACAAAGGTCTTCAGATTAAGTTACATGCTCTTTCATTAAAAGATTTCTTCTTCAATATATATTTGTTGAATAAACATGAAGATCTCAGGATGATAACAGCTTTCACCTTTCAAATGCTGGTTGATGCTTGAAATTCATCCTTAAAATTTCCTTCCTTTTTGCTTAGTGCCTTAACATGATTTTAAATTATAGTACTTATTGGTCAGGGAAGTACAACAGAAGTCTTTTGATTTCAGAATGTTTTGTGGTTTTTAATTCTTTCTCTCTTTCCCTACCCTCCCTCTCTACACCATAAACAAAATGTTTACATAACAGTATGCTAATTATTTCTGCTAGGAATCCTTAGAATTGTACTTCTATCAAAATTTGCTTTACAATAAAGACCAAGCATACTCTCTTACTTCCATGTCAACTGGGTTACAGTGTGTTTCAGGGGTCAGAGGATAAGAAATTTATTGCAAGGAACTGAGGGCTGGCTAGGCAAATCCATAATATACAGGGGTAAATATATATCTATATATAGTATAAATATCTATAGACATAAATATATAGATATAAATAGACATATAGACATAAATATATAGATATATTTATATATACATACATATACTGGAATATTACTCAGCCATAAAAAGAATGAAATACTGTAATGCCATTTGTAGCAACTTAGGTGCACCTAGAGATTATACTCGCAGAAAGCAATGGCACCCCACTCCAGTACTCTTGCCTGGAAAATCCCATGGACAGAGGAGCCTGGAAGGCTGCAGTCCATGGGGTCGCTGAGGGTCGGACACGACTGAGCGACTTCACCTTCACTTTTCACTTTCATGCATTGGAGAAGGAAATGGCAACCCACTCCAGTGTTCTTGCCTGGAGAATCCCAGGGACAGGGGACCTGGTGGGCTGCCGTCTATGGAGTCACACAGAGTTGGACACGACTGAAGTGACTTAGCAGCAGCAGTAGCAGTAGAGATTATACTAAGTGAAATAAATCAGAGAAAGACAAATATCATATCACTTACATGTGAAAGCTTTAAAAAAATGATAGAAATAAACTTATTTATAAAACAGAAAAAGAATCACAGACATAGAAAGAAAACTTATGGTTCCCAAAGGGGAAAAGAGGAAGGAGGAAGGGATAAACTAGAAGTTTGGGATAAGCAGATACAAACTATTTAAGAGATAAACAGAAATGTCCTATTGTATAGCACAGGGAGCTATATTCAATAATTCAGTATCTTGTAATAAACTGTAATAGAAAAAATCTGAAAAAGGAATTGTATATGTATGTGTGTATATATATGTATATACAACTGAATCACTTTGCTATACACCAGAAACTAACAAAACATCATACACCAATTAAACTTCAATTTGTTGACAAAAAGAATAAGCTAAGAAGAAAAGAGAATTTAACCCATCCAAACTGAGGATTATAACCCAGGAAACAAATTCTCAGAAGCTCCAAGAATTGCTCCACTGGTCAGGAGTTAGAGATGCAGTTTTATAGATTTTTGAGACAAATTATATAACATATTGACAGGTTAGCACTGTATCGGTAAATAGTTCAATCAACCAAATATTTTTTTTCTTTTTCAATTACACATATGCAGACAAGGCTTTGGTCAGTGCCACCCCTTATACTCTTGTCTGAGATGAAAAAAATACGTAATTCTGTCTTGTGAAGAAAGGGGCTAACCTTCTCTCATAGGGTGATTTCATCCTCCTGCTTTGAGAAGGTCTGTTTAACGTGTAATGTAGATGCACACTGCACATTTGTGAAAGGTCTGACATGAAGGGAGCATGACATTTGTCTTCCTTTATTTTAGTCTGATTGTTCTTCCACAGAATATTTAAGATTTTCCTTATCAAAAATTTTTAAAGGGTGAAAAAGCAAACCATGGTCTAAAGAAAATACAAGTGTAATAGGTTGGACAGTATCTCCCCAAAATATGTGTCCAAGTTCTAACTGTTGATATCTGTGAATACGATCTTACTCAGAAATAGCACGTTTGAAGGTGTAATTAAGTTAAGGATCTTGAGATGAGATCAACCTGGATTTAGGACCCAAGATCCCAATTCCCATACTGGATCTACTGACTAGTGTCCATATGAAAGAAAGGAGAGAGACCAGGGCAGAAGGTCATATGAAGATAGAGGCAGAGATGGATGGGTGCCATGTATCTTTAAGCCAGGGCTTCTCTGGTGGCTCAGATGGTAAAAGAATCTGCCTGCAACGCAGGAGATGTAAACCAGGGACTGCCTCTAGCCACTAGAAACTGGAAAAGGCAAGGAAGGAACCTCCTCTTAGAGCCTCCAGAGAGAACTCAGTCCTGCAGACATTTAGATTGTAGACATATGGCCTCCATATGACTGTGAGAGAATTAAAGTTCTGTTTAAAACAAAACCAGAAAGCACTTAGGGCAAGTCATCAGTAAGGCTTGGGCAAGAACTAACAGTTGATCCTGCAGTCCACAGGCAGAATGCCTTTATTAGGGAAATATCAGTTCTGCTCTTAAAATCGTTTGATTGATTGGATCACTAGATTACCTGAACTAACCTCTTTTACATTCAGTCCAGTCCCTCAGTCATGTCCGACTCTTTGTGACACTATGGACGGCAGCACACCAGGCTTCCCTGTCCATCACCAGTTCCCAGAGCTTCCTCAAACTCATGTCCATCGAGTCAGTGATGCCATCCAACCATCTCATCCTCTGTCATTCCGTTCTCCTCCCACATTCATTCTTTCCCAGAATCAGGGTCTTTTCACATGAGTCAGTTCTTCCCATCAGGTGGCCAAAGTATTGGAGTTTCAGCTTCAACATCAATATTCATCCAATGAATATTCAGGACTGATTTCCTTTAGGATGGACTGGTTGGATCTCCTTGCAGTACAAGGACTCTCAAAAGTCTTCTCCAACACCACAGTTCAAAAGCATCAATTCTTCAGCACTCAGCTTTCTTCTAGTTCAACTCTCACATCCATACATGACTACTGGAAAAACCAAAGCTTTGAGTAGACAGACCTTTGTTGGCAAATGTGTCTGCTTTTTAACATGCTGTCTAGGTTGGTCATAGCTTTTCTTCCAAGAAGCAAGTGACTTAATTTCATGGCTACAGTCACCATCTGCAGTGATTTTGGAGCCCCAAGAAAATAAAGTCTCTCACTGTTTCCATGTTTCCCCATCTATTTGCCATGAAGTGATGGGACCAGATGCCATGATCTTATTTTTCTGAATATCAAGTTTTAAGCCAAGTTTTTCACTCACTTTCACTTTCACTTTCATCAAGAGGCTCTTTAGTTCTTCTTTGCTTTCTTCCTTGAGAGTGGTATAATCTGCAGATCTGAGGTTGCTGATATTTCTCCTGTCAATCTTGACTCCAGCTTGTGCTTCATCCAGCCCAGCGTTTCTCATGATGTACTCTGCATATAAGTTAAATAAGCAGAGTGACAATATATAGTCTTGAAATACTCCTTTCCCAGCGTGGAACCAGTCTGTTGTTCCATGTCCAGTTCTAACTGTTGCTTCTTGATGTGCCTACAGATTTCTCAGGAGGCGGGTCAGGTGGTCTGATATTCCCATGTCTTGAAGAATTTTCCAGTTTGTTGTGATCCACACAGTCAAAGGCTTTGGCATGGTCAATAAAGCAGAAGTAAATGTTTTTCTGGAACTCTTGCTTTTTCAATGATCCAATGGATGTTAGGAATTTGGTTTCTGGTTCCTCTGCCTTTTCTAAATCCAGCTTGAACATCTGGAAGTTCATGGTTCACATATTGTTGAAGCCTAGCCTGGAGGATTTTGAGTATTACTTTACTAGCGTGTGAGATTCGTGCAATTGTGCAATAGTTTGAGCATTCTTTGGCATTGCCTTTCTTAGGGATTGGAATGAAAACTGACCTTTTCCAGTCCTGTGGCCACTGCTGGGTTTTCCAAATTTGCTGGCATATTGAGAGCAGCACTTTCACAGCATCATCTTTTAGGATTTGAAATAGCTCAACTGGAATTCCACCACCTCCATTAGCTTTGTTCCTAGTGATGCTTCCTAAGGCCCACTTGACTTTGCATTCCAGGATGTCTGGCTCTAGGTGAGTGATCACACAATTGTGGTTACCTGGATCACGAAGATCTTTTTGTACAGTTCTTCTGTGTTTTCTTGCTATCTCTTCTTAATATCTGCTTATGTTAGGTCTGTACCCTTTCTGTTCTTTATTGTGCCCATCTTTCCATGAAACGTTCCCTTGCCTTTCGGTTCTCTTCATTTCATAGCTGTAAGGCCTCAGCAGAGAACCATTTTGCCTTTTTGCATTTCTTTTTCTTGGGGATGGCCTTGATCACTGCCTTCTGTACAGTGTGATGAGTCTCCATCCATAGTTCTTCAGGCACTTTGTCTATCAGATCTAATCTCTTGAATCTATTTCTCACTTCCACTGTATAATTAAAAGGGATTTGATTTAGGTCATACCTGAATGGTCTATGAGTCGTCTAGTGGTTTTTCCCTACTTTCTTCAATTTAAGTCTGAATTTGGCAATAAGAAGTTCATGACCTGAGCCACAGTCAGCTCCCGATCTTGTTTTTGCTGACTGTATAGAGCTTCTTCATCTTTTACGTAGTCAGCTGATTATAGATGTTAATCACAAATAATCTCCCAGAAATACCTAGGGTTAGTGTTTAGTTGAATAACTGGATACTCACTCTTACCATGAAGTAGGTATTAGTATTCTGCATTTGTGGATGAAGTACCTGAGGCTCCGAAGGATGAAGTAGCTTTAATTGCAAAACTGTGTCACTTGCCAACTCTAGAAAGTCCCAGGACTTTCCTTTGAGCCATGTGCAGACCAGGAGCAGCAACACTCCAGGGATGTTAGAAATGCACACTTGGACCCAATGAATCAGAATCTGCAGTTTAATAAGATCCTCAAGTACAAAATTCCTGAGTACAAAGTTTGAGAAGCACTAGTCACGGGTTTGAAAAGGTCAGTTTTCAAACCAATCCCAAAGAAAGGCAATGCCAAGGAATGCTCAAACTATTGCACAATTGCACTCATCTCACACGCTAGTAAAGTAATGCTCAAAATTCTCCAAGCCAGGCTTCAGCAATACGGGAACCGTGAACTTCCAGATGTTCAAGCTGGTTTTAGCAAAGGCAGAGAAACCAGAGATCAAATTGCCAACATCTGCTGGATCATCAAAAGAGCAAGAGAGTTCCAGAAAAACATCTATTTTTGCTTTATTGACCATTCCAAAGACTGACTCTGTGGATCACAACTAACTGTGGAAAATTCTTCAAGAGATGGGAATACCAGACCACCTGACCTGCCCCTTGAGAAATCTGTATGCAGGTCAGGAAACAACAGTTAGAACTGTACATGGAACAACAGACTGGTTCCAAATAGAAAAAGGAGTACGTCAAGGCTGTATATTGTCACCCTGCTTATTTAACTTCTATGCAGAGTACATCATGAGGAACGCTGGGCTGGATGAAGCACAAGCTAGAATCAACACTGCCAGGAGAAATATCAATAACCTCAGATCTGCAGATGATATCACCCTTATGGCAGAAAGTGAAGAGGAACTCAAAAGCCTCTTGATGAAAGTGAAAGAGGAGAGTGAAAACGTTGGCTTAAATCTCAACACTCAGAAAACGAAGATCATGGCATCCAGTCCCATCACTTCATGGCAAATAAATGGGGAAACAATGGGGACTTTATTTGGGGGGCTCCAAAATCACTGCAGATAGTAACTGAAGCCATGAATTTAAGAGATGCTTACTCCTTGGAAGAAAAGTTATGACCAACGCAGACAGCATATTAAAGAGCAGAGACATTACTTTGTCAACAAATGTCCCTCTAATCAAAGCTATGGTTTTTCCAGTAGTCATGTTTGGATGTGAGAGTTGGACTGTAAAGAAAGCTGAGCACTGAAGACTTGGTCCTTTTGAACTGGTGTTGAAGAAGACTCTTGAGAGTTCCTGGACTGCAAGGAGATTCAACCAGTCCATCCTAAAGGAGATCAGTCCTGAGTGTTCTATTGGAAGGACTGTTGTTGACGCTGAAATTCCAAATCTTTGGCCACCTGATGTGAAGAGCTGACTCATTTGAAAAGACCCTGATGCTGGGAGATTGAGGGAATGAGGAGAAGGGGAGGACAAAGGATGAGATGCTTGGATGGCATCACCGATCCAGTGCACATGAGTTTGGGTAAACTTCAGGAGTTGGTGATGGACAGGCAGGCTGGGCGTGCTGCGGTCCATGAGGTCTCAAAGAGTTGGAAACGACTGAACTGAACTGAGTCAAGGATTGGCTCCGTGATAAATAATACGCTTGCAAAGGCGGGAGACAGGTTGGATCCCTGGAGCTGGAAGATCCCCAGGAGTAAGAAATGGCAATCTTGTCAGGTATTCTTGCCTGGAAAATTCTGTATAGAGAGGANTGCAGTACGCCAAGCCTCCCTGTCCATCACCAACTCCTCGGTGATGCCATCTAGCCGTCTCATCCTCTGTGGTCCCCTTCTCCTCCTGCCCCCAGTCCCTCCTAGCATCAGAGTCTTTTCCAGTGAGTCAACTCTTTGCATGAGGTGACCAAAGTACTGGAGTTTCAGCCTATACTGCGTATGGGAATGTAATCGTCACTATGGGAATTGATACAGTCACTATGGAGAACAGTATGGAGGTTCCTTAAAAAACTAAAAATAGAGCTACCATATGATCCAGCAATCCTACTCCTGGGCATAGATCTGCAAAAGAACATCCAAAAGGATATGTGCACCCCAGTGTTCATTGCAACACTGTTTACAATAGCCAAGACATGGAGGAAACCTAAATGTCTACAGAGGACTAGATAAAAAAGATGCAGTACATATATCACAATGGAATATTACTCATCTATTAAAAGAATGAAATAATACCATTTGCATCAGCATGGATGGACCTAGAGAGTGTCATACTGAATTAAGTGAGTCAGAGAAGGAGAAATATCCTATGACATCCCTTGTATGTGGAATCTGAAAAGAAATGGTACAAATAAACTTACAAAACAGAAAAAGACTCATAGACTTAGAAAAGGAACTTATGGTTGCCAGGGGGAAGGGATAGTTAGGGACTTTGAGAAGGTCTTGTACACACTGCTGTATGTAAAATGGATAATCAATAAGGACCTACTGAATAGCACATGGAACTCTGCTTCATGTTATATGCTAGCCTAGATGGGAGGAGGATTTGGGGGAGAATGGATACATGTATATATATGGCTTCCCAGGTGGTGCTAGTGGTAAAGAACCCACTTGCCAGTGCAGGAGACACCAGTTCAATTCCTGGGTCGGAAAGATCCCCTGGAGGAGGGCATGGCAGTCCACTTCAGTTTTCTTGCCTGGAGAATCCCCTGGACAGAATAGCCTGGCAGGCTGTAGACCATGGGGTCACAAAGAGTTGGACACAACTGAAGTGACATGGCACACCTATGTATGGCTGAGTACCTTCAAGGTTCACCTGAAACTGCCACAACATTGTTAATTGACTATACCCCGGTTATCTTTTTGGGCTCCANGAGTCAACTCTTTGCATGAGGTGACCAAAGTACTGGAGTTTCAGCCTATACTGCGTATGGGAATGTAATCGTCACTATGGGAATTGATACAGTCACTATGGAGAACAGTATGGAGGTTCCTTAAAAAACTAAAAATAGAGCTACCATATGATCCAGCAATCCTACTCCTGGGCATAGATCTGCAAAAGAACATCCAAAAGGATATGTGCACCCCAGTGTTCATTGCAACACTGTTTACAATAGCCAAGACATGGAGGAAACCTAAATGTCTACAGAGGACTAGATAAAAAAGATGCAGTACATATATCACAATGGAATATTACTCATCTATTAAAAGAATGAAATAATACCATTTGCATCAGCATGGATGGACCTAGAGAGTGTCATACTGAATTAAGTGAGTCAGAGAAGGAGAAATATCCTATGACATCCCTTGTATGTGGAATCTGAAAAGAAATGGTACAAATAAACTTACAAAACAGAAAAAGACTCATAGACTTAGAAAAGGAACTTATGGTTGCCAGGGGGAAGGGATAGTTAGGGACTTTGAGAAGGTCTTGTACACACTGCTGTATGTAAAATGGATAATCAATAAGGACCTACTGAATAGCACATGGAACTCTGCTTCATGTTATATGCTAGCCTAGATGGGAGGAGGATTTGGGGGAGAATGGATACATGTATATATATGGCTTCCCAGGTGGTGCTAGTGGTAAAGAACCCACTTGCCAGTGCAGGAGACACCAGTTCAATTCCTGGGTCGGAAAGATCCCCTGGAGGAGGGCATGGCAGTCCACTTCAGTTTTCTTGCCTGGAGAATCCCCTGGACAGAATAGCCTGGCAGGCTGTAGACCATGGGGTCACAAAGAGTTGGACACAACTGAAGTGACATGGCACACCTATGTATGGCTGAGTACCTTCAAGGTTCACCTGAAACTGCCACAACATTGTTAATTGACTATACCCCGGTTATCTTTTTGGGCTCCAGAATCACTGCAGATGGTGAATGCAGCCATGAAATTAAAAGACGCTTACTCCTTGGAAGAAAAGTTATGACCAACCTAGATAGCATATTCAGAAGCAGAGACATTGCCAACAAAGGTCCGTTTAGTCAAGGCTGTGGTTTTTCTAGTAGTCATGTATGGATGCGAGAGTTGGACTGTAAAGAAAGCTGAGCGCTGAAGAATTGATGCTTTTGAACTATGGTGTTGGAAAAGACTCTTGAGAGTCCCTTGGACTGCAAGGAGATCCAACCAGTCCATTCTGAAGGAGATCAGCCCTGGGATTTCTTTGGAAGGAATGATGCTAAAGCTGAAACTCCAGTACTTTGGCCACCTCATGCGAAGAGTTGACTCATTGGAAAAGACTCTGCTGCTGGGAGGGATTGGGGGCAGGAGGAAAATGGGACGACCGAGGATGAGATGCCTGGATGGTATCACTGACTCAATGGATATGAGTTTGAGTGAACTCCAGGACAGGGAGGCCTGGCGTGCTGCGATTCATGGGGTCGCAAAGAGTCAGACACGACTGAGCGACTGAACTAATTAACTAACAGTACAAAATAAAAAGTTTAAAGTTTTGGGGGGAAATATAGAGTCACATGCACTCAGAATTTGGCTAGTTTTCATCATCAGCAAAGGGAACTAAAGTAGAAATTGCAGTCAAATTTTGGGCAATAGACTTCACATATTTTAGTGGAATATTGCCCAAAAGTAGTCTTTAATTGTCTGAATAAATCACTTCTCTCCCTAAAACAGCTACATAAGACTATTTAGGGGACTTCCCTAGTGGTACAATGGCTAAGACTCCGCACTCCCAATGCAGGGGGCCTGAGTTTGATCCCTGGTCAGGGAACTAGATCCCACATGCCACCATTAAGAGCTTGAATGCTACAGCTGAAGAGCCCACAAACTGTAACTAAGACCCAACAGAGCCAAATAAATATTTTTGAAGTTTGTTTCATTGGGGAGTCAGGGTTGCTGAAAAGTGTCAGTAACTCACATGTCTTTAATTCCTACTTTTCTAACTTTTTATTTTCAGCATAATGGCAGAAACTGCTTCTCCACTGAAGCATTTTGTGCTGGCTAAGAAGACAATTACAGCAATCTTCGACCAGTTACTGGAGTTTGTTACAGAAGGATCACATTTTGTTGAAGGTTAATTTCTCTAAGTTTTTAAAATAATTACTTTTGAAAATATATAAAGATCCTTTATTCTTTCAACCTTGGATACAGAACACACACAGAGCATTGTGCTATATGAGATATCATAAGAAAACCCATTTCTGCTGACCAAAGGAGGAAGATTGAATTACATTAATAGCAACTAAGAAAGAAGTATATATGTGAGGTCCTGTTCTAAGCACTTAATAATAGCTCATTTAATACTCAAATCAACACTGAGGCAGATTTTAATCACACTCATTTTAAAGATAAAAGACCTAAGGCACAGAAAAGGTAAGCAGCTTACCAAAGATCACACAGCTTGTAAATGCCCAGACTAAAAGGTCAAGCAGCCCACATTTAGCCATTACACTTATCTCCCTATCAACTCAACAGTTAAGTCGACATCTCAGATCTATTTTAGTGAAAAGTGAGACAGGAAAGCTGTGACAAACCTAGACAGTGTATTAAAAGCAGAGACATCACTTTACCAACAAAGGTCCATATAGTCAAAGCTATGGTTTTTCCAGTAGTCAAGTATGGATGTGAAAGTTGGACCGGAAAGCCTGAGCACCAGAGAATTGATGCTTTTGAACTGTGGTGCTGGAAAAGACTCCTGAGAGTCCCTTGGACTGCAAGGAGATCAAACCAGTCAGCCCTAAAAGAAATCAGCCCTGAATAGTCATTGGAAGGACTGATGCTAAAGCTGAAACTCTAATAGTTTGGCCAACTGATGCAAAGAGCCAGCTCAGTGGAGTTGCCTGAAGCTTCAGTACTTTGGCCACCTGATGCTGGGAAAGATTGAAGGCAAAAGGAGAAGAGGGTGGCAGAAGATGAGATGGTTAGATAGCATCACTGACTCAATGGATATGAATTTGAGCAAACTGGGAGATAGTAAAGGACAGGAAAGCCTGGCATGCTGTGGTCCATGGAGTCACAAAGAGTCAGACAGAGCTTAGTGACTGAACAACAACCATTACCTATTAAGACCTCACTCTTAGCATGTGAATCCCTCTTCTCAGTTCAAGATGTGAAGCTACTGTCAGAATGAAATTATAATTGGTGGATATTAGGTTCTAGTTACTCTCTTCAGAAATACGTTTTGGTCTTAGGTGGGTACTTTGTATCAGATGAATAATAAATACCCTTTGGGGTCTTCCCTGATAGTCCAGTGGCTAAGACTCTGTCCCAGTGCAGGGGACCTGGGTTCAAATCCTGGTCAGGGAACTAGATCCTACATGCTGCAATTAAGACACAGTACAACCAAATAAACATTTTAGAAATAAATAAATACCTTTTTGACTGGACTCCTGTAATTTTTAATAATTTTATAATTCTGAGCAGTATTCTTAATGCCCCGTTGCAACAAGGCATTCACCTTTTACGAAATATTCATGCTATTTTTATTTTCAAATGTCATGTTAATATAGAACAAAACCAAAATGTATGTACATCTTAAATATTCTGTTTTATAATTATTGGAGTGGGTTGCCATTTCCTTCTCCAGAGATCTTTCCAACCCAGGAATCAAACCCAGGTCTCCCACACTGCAGGCAGAGTCTTTACTAACTGAGCTACAAGGGAAGCCCTATAATTAACTTAATATTAATCTATATTATTTTGTCTAATACCATTTTAATTTCACAGCAACATATAAGAATCCAGAACTTGACCAAGTAGCTACAGAGGATGATCTGATAGAAATACAGAGGTATAAAAACAAGCTTTCCATCATTGGTGAGGTGCTGTCTCGGAGACACATGAAAGTGGCATTTTTTGGCAGGTAATTCTTTACTATTCTTCTCAAGGATATTTTTCAGCTTGATCGTTTCTGCAGCTTTGTTTCTGATGTCTCAGCAAGGGTATTCCTTCTCCTTCTCTTTACAGCAGTTTCTGCTCATATTAAATGTTAAAGCTATTAGCATGTAAAAGAATTTGTTCATTTTAGTTCCTGGTATAAAATAAAGCTTTATGAAAGTCATTTATTTTTTAAGAGTGCTCATCTCTAAGAATTGGCTTCTTAGCCAATTATAAGAATGGAAAGACGGATAAGTATAATTTGTGACTTACTCTTTTAAGTTTCTATTGATTATCAGGCGTGTCTTCCAAAAAGATTTTCAGCTCCATGATTCCCAGAGGAAGAATAAGACATGCCATTCCTTAAAGAAATTCTGGAGTGAAAAGAGTGATTTCTGCCACAGCTCATACATTAATTTAGGGACCATTTGTTAACTGTCTGTGTACCAATCACTCTGTTAGGCACTAGAGATGCAGAGACAAATGGCAAGGCCCATACTTGGTTGTTCAGATATCGTGTGTTGTGTATCAGTAGAGGAATTTATTTACTCATTAAGCTAACCTCGTAGGCCTTCTAAGCTATTTCTCATCTTAGGGCGTTATTGCTTGGTGGTAGCCTATGCATAGAATTCTCTGTGTCTTGTTCAGTGTCTGACTCCTTTGCATTTTTTACGTCTCATTCTAAATGATACTATAGAAACCTTTCCAGACCAAGCTATCTAAGGTATTCCTTTTCAGTTATTCTCTACTAAACCACCTTGTTTATGTCCTTGAAAACTTTTCTTCAAGCTCTGTTTCTGTTTGTCTTTTGTTTTATGTTATTTGGTTTACCTGCTTGACCTTATGCAGAGTCTAGTGTGAAGTAAGGAGAAGGGAGTGACACCCCATTCCAGTACTCTTGCCTGGCAAATCCCATGGACAGAGGAGCCTGGTAGGCTGCAGTCCATGGGGTCGCTAAGAGTCGGACATTTTCATGCATTGGAGAAGGAAATGGCAACCCACTCCAGTGTTCTTGCCTGGAGAATCCCAGGGACAGCGGAGCCTGATGGGCTGCCGTCTCTGGGGTTGCAGAGTCAGACACGACTGAAGCGATGCAGCAGCAGCAACAGCAGTATGAAATAAGTCCATGAAAGAGACCCTACCTCAGGTTAGGGTGGAGTAGGAGTCAGAGTAGGAGGGAAGAGGCTTGTTGGGGAAGTGATGACTCAGTTGTCCTACTTGAGAAGAATAAATAGGAATGGGTTTTGCATATGAAGAAGGTCCAGCCCAGATTTAAGAAGATAGGATATTAGATAACACCTTGTGATGGGAATCAAAAAGCAAGAAAGATAAAAAGGGTAAGGGAGGATAGCTTTATAGGAAAGGTAGGATTTGTTTTCCTCCTTTTTATTTAAATTTTCTGAAATGTACATTGCTAATAGTTATGTAAATCAAGTTGTCAACTTTTTCATAAAAAATGGAATCTGGTGAAATTTTTATACAAAATTTGCATTCTAAAAAAGTTGGCCTTTGATCCAGTGAAAGAACAAAATTTTTATCATTATGTTTTGTCGTGATTTTGTGTATTCATTCTTCAGGACAAGCAGTGGGAAGAGCTCTGTTATCAATGCCATGTTGTGGGATAAAGTCCTCCCTAGTGGGATTGGCCATACAACCAATTGCTTCCTGAGTGTTGAAGGAACCGATGGAGATAAAGCCTATCTCATGACAGAAGGGTCAGATGAAAAAAAGAGTGTGAAGGTATACTGTTTGACCTTTAGTAGCATAATGCACCTGAAATAATGTCCTTAACTTGTTCTTTTGAAAAGCTTTTTTACAAGATGTCTGCATTACTAGAGATGGAAGAACCATTAGTATTTCTCTTCATAGCTTTTAAAACCATCAGTAATATTTTGGATTTTCTAAAGTACTTTTGCTTCAGAGCTAAATTCTTGGAAGAATAAAACCTGTCCTTAACTTGAAGATAAATTAGAGTTCAAAGTTTATAAAAATTTTAAAGTACTGTTCCCAGTGAAAAGAAAATTACTCAAGTGTGTTATCACTGTTTAATCACAAATCTTGTCTTTCTAAACAAAACTTTGTTTAAAAAATTGGGCTCTGGAATCTGTTTTTGAACCATATCTGTGCCTTTAGAAACTGTTTTTGCCTTCGGAATATTTGGTAAGCTAATTCATGTCTAAATGCTATACTTTATCAGATAAAGGCCCGTGGTAGTTCCCTGCTGGTGGTGGCTAACTCACTTCAGTCGTGTCCGACTCTGTGTGACCCCATAGACGGCAGCCCACCAGGCTCCCCTGTCCCTGGGATTCTTCAGGCAAGAACACTGGAGTGGGTTGCCATTTCCTTCTCCAGGTCATGAAAGTGAAAAGTGAAAGTGAAGTCGCTCAGTCATCTCCGACTCTTAGCAACCCCATGGAATGCAGCCCACAAGGCTCCTCCGTCCATGGGGATTTTCCAGGCAAGAGTACTGGAGTGGGGTGCCATTGCCTTTCTCTGGTAGTTCTCTACCTTGTATAAATTTCTTAAGGAATTCAGTGGCACTAGGTTTTTTCAGCCAAACAAAAAGAAAAAAACAATTAGGATGCAAAGTGTTTGCTTTGGTATGAAAGAAAGTGGAAAAGGCACTGTTTCTCATTATATTCACTTCAGTCATAAGAGCTTTCCCACAAATACAGAAGTTCAGTATGTGAAGATCCATGCCATTTTAGTTTTGACTAAACTGTGGGCAGATTCATAGGTCTAGTCATCCTCCTGTGAGTTTGCTGTTTGATCACAGCAGGTAACTGAATCGGTCTAATACCCTTCAGTATTTATTTATGAACAATAAATGAGATGATTTTATGAAAATATTCAAACTTTTAAGCCATACAGAGGAGTCACAAGTTTGTAATTCTATCAGAAAGTTTATAAAAGCAAGCAAAAAAAAAAATACTGCCTATCATTGTCACTGTAAAAATTCACTTCAACCCTGATCAGGACTGCTGTGGCCATTTGATAATAGATGTTTCCCTTTTAAAGTTTCATGTAAATTGCAAAAGAATCATAGAGGTATGTGTGCTGATGCCCTTTCCTTGATTATTAATTTTGTCTTAAGCCCTTTGAACTTAATTGTATGTTTAATTTAACACATACATGAAAGACAATAAATGAATGTATATCAGAAGTCATCTTGAGGAGTAGAAATATTTTAGGGAGCTTAAACGGAAAGAGAGGCCATCAGTCAGTTCATTTCAATTGCTCAGTTGTGTCTGACTCTTTGTGACCCCCTGGACTGCAGCACACCAGGCTTCCCTGTCCATCTCCAACTCCCAGAGTTTACTCAAACTCATGTCCATTGAGTCAGTGATACCATCCAACCATCTCATTCACTGTCGTCCTCTTCTCCTCCTGCCTTCAGTCTTTCCCAGCATCAGGGTCTTTTCAAATGAGTCAGTTCATCCCATCAGATGGCCAAAGATTGGAGTTTCAGCATCAGTCCTTCCAAAGATTCAGGACTGATTTCCTTTAGGATGGACTGGTTGGATCTCCTTGCAGTACAAGGACTCTCAAAAGTCTTCTCCAACACCACAGTTCAAAAGCATCAATTCTTCTGTGCTCAGCTTTCTTTACAGTCCAACTCTCGCATTCATACATGACTACTGAAAAAACCATAACTTTGGCTAGACAGACCTTTGTTTGGCAAAGTAATATCTCTGCTTTTTAGTATGCCGTCTAGGTTGGTCATAGCTTTTCTTCCAAGGAGCAAATGTCTTTTAAGTTCATGGCTGCAGTCACCATCTGCAGTGATTTTGGAGCCCCCCAAAATAACTTCCCTGGTGGACTTCCCTGGTGTCTCAGATGATAAAGCATCTGCCTACAATGTCGGAGACCCGAGTCAATCCCTGGGTCAGGAAGACCTCCTGGGGAAAGAAATGGCAACCCACTCCAGTATTCTTCCCTGGAAAATCCCATGGACAGAGGAGCCTGGTAGGGCTACAGTCCATGGGGTTGCAAAGAGTCAGACACGACTGAGTGACTTCACTTTCCTTTCCTTTTCCATAAATAAAGTCTGTCATTGTTTTCATTGTTTCCCCATCTATTTGCTATGAAGTGATGGGACCAGATGCCATGATCTTAGTTTTCTGAATGTTGAGTTTTAAGCCAGCGTTTTCACTCTCTTTCACTTTCATCACAAGGCTCTTTAGTTCTTCGCTTTCTGCCATAAGGGTGGTGTCATCTTCATATCTGAGGTTATTGATACTTCTTCCGGCAATCTTGATTCCAGCTTGTGCTTCATTCAGCCCAGCGAGTGGGCATAGTCATTAACTTTAAAGCATGCTTGTCTGAATACTGCCTAGTGACATTCCTTTACCCGCCCCCCCCCCATTAGTAAGCAATAAATTCATTTAAGAAGAGTCGGGAAATACAATTAGAAAAAAAGAAAAGAAACTCCACAACTCACATACTTCCAAAATCAGTGGCAATACTTTGATGTAGAGTTAAATTGGCGTTTCTCTATAGTTTTAAAAGAAAATGGTTTTATATGCTATTTTCTGATTTGTTTTTTTCCCTTAATGTAGATTTTTTTTCCTACATACAGTATAATCAAGTTCAGGTGTTGCATAGGATGCCGTTTGTTGGGACATTTAGAATGTTTCTGGCTCACATTGTTTGACACGATGGTATGAATCAACTGTTTTCATGGCTGTTATTTTTTTCCTACTTGATAATTTTAAACCTCAGGTTTTTCAAGATTTCCCCAGATGGTTTTATTTCACATTTGATAAAGTTCTGCTTTTTCTACATGTTTTGCAAAAATAAGCTTAGCAAGTCCTAATATTTAAAATTTTTCTTGAATTTTGTTACAAGTAGTTTTTCTTTTTCTTCCCTTCCCTCTTTAGACAGTTAATCAGCTAGCCCACGCCCTTCATATGGACAAAGACTTGAAAGCTGGGTGTCTTGTGCATGTGTTTTGGCCAAAGGCAAAATGTGCCCTCTTGAGAGATGACCTGGTTTTAGTAGACAGGTAAAATTACAGATGAAATGTTTTCTCATTGTAAAAGTTTTGTTTAATAGA
Organism: Neotragus moschatus; assembly: GCA_006410615.1. Classification (NCBI taxonomy): domain Eukaryota; kingdom Metazoa; phylum Chordata; class Mammalia; order Artiodactyla; family Bovidae; genus Neotragus; species Neotragus moschatus. Next base: position 819,798 of record SJYA01000089.1, on the reverse strand, counting down.
AATGCTGCTTGCATGTAGAATGCAGTACATAAAAATTTTAAATTTTTATGCTGCTTTTTTCTGCTTTGCTGGATTGTAACAGAACATTTAAGATATTATTTTTTATTTTTGTTTCTTAATGGTTACATGAAAGTGCTGATTTATCAGTATGATTCTAGTACAAGAAATTTCAAGAACTGACTACTTTTTTCACCAGATTGACTTTGTAGTTTGGATAATGAGCTGGGCCGTAGAGACTGTCTGATTCTAGATACGTTGATTATTGTGGTTTAGTTGCTGAGTTGTGTCCGACTCTTGACTCTATGGACTGTAGCCCACCAGGCTCCTCTGTCCATGGGATTTCCCAGGCAAGAATGCTGTAGTGAGTTGCCATTTCTTTCTTTGGGGGATCTTCTTGACCCAGGGATCGAACCTACATCCGTGGGAGCCCAGATATCTTTGATAGATAAATCTAACCAGTTATTGTTTTTAATCAGTAATCATTCTTGAGACCTAGTTTCCCAAAATAACTGCTGGACAGTTCATACAGCTTTTTGTTGTTCAAGAATTAATCAGATGCTTTTGTAACTTATTCTTAGCTCTTCTGATTAATCTGCATTTAATATATTCTTTAAAAATCATCCTACTACATTGATTCTTAATAAAATGGTAATGTGTGTCCCTTTAGCAGAGTCCTTCACCAAAAAAAAAGTAGTTAAATGATTTTTTTTTAATTGTGGTATGCTCTTTTAAGTTAAAATTTCAGTGTTTTATGGAAAAAATTTTTTTTTATTTGATGAGGGCCTTCCCTTTTGATTGAAAGAGTATTTCAAGTAATCAACAGAAATAGCTTGGATGAGAGAAAAGGTACTTGTGAGATAAAAACATTGAGTTTATTTTTTTATGTTTTAATTTTTTAAATAATTAATTTTTGGCCATACCATGTGTTATATGGCATCTTAGTGCCTCAACAAGGGATTGAACTTGCACCCCCTAACCATTGAACTGCCAGAGAAATCGCCTAAAATCATTTAGTTTAAATATAATAGTTTTAATTTTTCTTTTACTTCGTGGCCAGACTGTATCCATGACCCCAACCTGTTTATCTTGCCAGCTGGTCACAGGATACATCAAGCCAATGTATATACAGTTGGACTATACTTTTTATAGTATAAATTGTGTATTAGCCTCATTTTTTTTTCTAGTGCTTATTTTCAGCCTCCCAAAGCATAAAGTTGTTTTTTTATTAGAATATAATTGCTTTGTAATGCTGTGTTAGTTTCTGCTGTACAGTGAAGTGCATCAACTGTGTGTATGCATATGTCCCCTCCCTTAGGCCTCCCAGACCTCTCTCCACGCCACCACACGCTCCCACCCATCTAGGTCATCACAGACAGCCAAACAGGACTTCCTGTGCTTCATAGCGGGTTCCCACTAGCTATTTTTTTAACACATGGTAGTGTGTGTATACATATATATATATATGTATATGTATACACACACATATATCAGTCTTAATCTCCCTGAGAAAACCATAATTTGAAAGGACACATGTACCCCACTGTTCTTTGCAGCATTACTTAAAGTAGTCAGGGACACAACCTAAATATCTAATGATAGATTAATGGATAAAGCAGGAGTGGTACATATATACAGTGAAATATTACTCAGCCATAACAAGGAAATTGGGTCATTTGTGGAGATGCGGGTGGATCTAGAGAGTCTGACACACAGTAGAGTAGGTCAGAAAGAGAACAACAAATATTGTATATTAAAGCATAAAGATTTTAAATATTTATCATGTTACTTGTTTTGTCAAAATCATGAAGTTTTCTCTCTTTAATAAATAAACATTTTTAACATTTGTTTAGTTGTCAGTTGTATAGGTTCTGGGAGTTGTCAGCAGAACAGAAATATATAGCACACAATTCTCAGCTTTCCACAGCTGCTCTCTTATAGGTGAGAAAGTAATTTAAATCTCCTAGGCCTCCCTCAGACTGATACCTGGTAGAAATCCTGTCCTTTAGACTTCAACTAATTCTTAAAAGTTAAAAAAAATTGCCTCTCTATAATCTAAATTTTCTTTTTAAAGAATGTATAGGGACTTCCTTAGAGGTCCAGTGGTTAAGAATCTGCGCTTCTGTGTAGGGGGTGTGAGTTTCATCCCCGATTAGGGAATGGAGGATTTCATATCCTACATGCTGTGCAACATGGCAAAAAAATATGTATATATGTACGTGTGTGTGTGTATATATATATATATATATATATAATATAATTCTTATTTTATTCCCATTAGTCCGGGCACAGATGTCACTACAGAGCTGGATAGCTGGATTGATAAGTTTTGCTTAGATGCTGATGTCTTCGTTTTGGTTGCAAATTCCGAATCAACTCTAATGAACACGGTAGGATCTAATCATTATTTTGTTTGAGTGATAGAATATGAAGTAATATCCTTTCTGATTATGAAAAGTAAGGTAAATCCAAATCATATATTAGAAGGAAGCTGTAATACCAGCAGTGAATGAACGGGTTTATGTTTCTATGGGACTAGAAGGACTGATTTTGGATTGATGGTTCTAGCTTGTAGTGAGTATTTGAGTCCAAGGTGTGTTGTTGACATTCACTGTAGTTATTTGCAAGTTTCTAAAGGAACAGACACCAGAATTGTTAGGCTGTTGACTTAAGTATTTTAAATAAGATATAGCACTCCCACTTCACCTCCCTGTCTGGCAGGCAAAGCTTTTCATATTTTGAGTTTTGTCAACTTTCTCACAAAGGTTTACCTGTGTACACCCTAGATTTCCGCTTAACCTGTGTGCACGCTAACCTGCTATTAAACACACAAGATTATTTATCCAGGATGTCTAGAACCAGACATATCTCAAATAAACTTTCCAGAGTTTTGATATCTAATATCCAAAGCTATAGTGTAATTTTTAAACACTATTATCCCTCAAAAGCATATAAATGGCTAAATACCATTAAAACCTAGGTGTTACCAACAAGTCCTGTTTTGTCACTGTGTTATTAGTGTTTATGTGGCCTGATCTGTATCATAAACCCTGTTGCTCAGCTGATAGCTGTAAACTGACAGCTGTTTACAACCTGATGGTATAAAAAATAGGTACATGTTTAAAATCTGGTTTAGAGTAACTCCATTCTTTAGGTATCAGATAAACAAACTTTGATATACATCTTGACTTTGGTACCTTTGTTTATGTTATTCTTGGCTCACAATTCTTTCCCCTCTCAATTTTTCCATCCTTCAAAAAGCCGTTGTCGGTACCATCAAGCCCATCTTTATCACCACTTCCTCCTTTATATGTCATTTCTTAATTTTAGTTGGTTGTTTATAGCATTTATGACACATACCTTTTATTGTTTATTATGATATGTGTGTCTTACATTAATTTACTTAGTCTAAATCTTCAAGAAGATTTGATGTAGATTTTTAAATATACTATCACATCTAGCAGTATCTTATGTCCTGCATGTAGTAGAAAGAGATAAATATTTGTTCAACTGAATTCAATAAAGACTCATGAGAGAAGCAGGAAAACCTTAACTTTTGCTTTCTTATATTTTAATTTTGTCATCTCTGGAAGTTTAATGTTCAGTGTGCTTTGGGATCTTTTATCTCTGGATGTTCTGACTGTTGTTAAATGGTTCAAACTTTTAGATTCAAATAAGGTTTCATGTATAAATATAGAAATAAAGTAGCTTTAAAAATGAACATACTGTTGGGTATTGGATGTTTTTCAGGAAAAACAGTTTTTTCACAAGGTAAATGAGCGACTTTCCAAGCCTAATATTTTTATCCTGAATAATCGTTGGGATGCCTCTGCATCAGAGCCAGAATATATGGAAGATGTAAGTTACATTTTTTCCCTCAAGTTTTGAAATATAGTAATGTACATTGGTATCTGAGAAAACAGTACACACCATAGAGTGGAACATCATAAGCAGCTATTCTCTTAGTTGAGAAAAGAGTATAATTGTATAAAACCTGAAATGGATATGTACTAAGGACAGAGTATTAAGCTACTTTGAAATAAAGTTGTATTATGACAGTACTGTCAAATCATTTTAGATCTTGAAACATGCTTTTTAATTCTCTAAGTATAACATAACAGAAAAGCGTACAAATCATTGGTGTCCAGCTCAGTGAATTTTACAAATTTAATACCTTTGTAAAGGTCCAGGTCAAGAAGCAGAACATTCCAGCACCCCAGTGTCCCGCGTTTCTAGCCTCTACCCTCCAACTGAAGGATAACCACTTGTGTCTCTGATAGCCTACATTAATTTTTCGGGTTGTTCAACTTTGTGGAATGGAACCACGTAGTATCCACTTCTGTGTCGGGTTTCTTTTGTTCAGCATTAAGTGTGTGACGTGTATCCATTCTGTTGTGCATAGATAAAGTACATTCTCATTGCGGTCTAGTCTTTCATCCTGTGAATAGCAGTTGATCTCTTCATTCTGATAGTGATGGGCATTTGGGTAAATTTCCTTCTTTTAGCTATTATGAATAATGCTGCTGGGCATATTCTGGTGTTTGTCTTTTTCTTGCACGCTGGTGTATATTTCTCTTGGATATATACCATTGGTTCTCTCTGTGAGGGTTGTGTGCTACTGGCATCTAGTGGGGAGAGGCTTGCAATGCTGTTAAACAACCTGTAACAGAATAGCTCTTGCCCCTAAACCAGATTTATCCAACTCACAGTGTCAGTAATGCAAGAATCAGTAATCCATGGGTATAGATTGGGGAGTAGAATTCCTGGATTATAGGTAAAGAATACGCTATTTTAATAAATGCAGCCCAAGAGCTTTTTGAAGTGCTCATATAAGTTTATATTTCCATCACCACATTGAGAGTGCCGCATGATTTGTATCATTGCCAGTGCTTAATATTTTTTGCTTCTAGTTTCTCATTTTAGTCATGCTGGTGGTTTTAGAAACTTTTTAGAAAGGATGACGAATCTGGCATTTAGTGTACAAGTAATATTTAATTTGCTTGATGGTATTTCTGATTTTAATAGTAGTATGTATTTATTATTTTTTTAAGAAAACTTATGGAGAATTCTTTGGCAGTCCAGTGGTTAGGATTCCATGCTTCCATTGCAGGGGACATGGGTTCAATCCTTGGTTAGGGAACTAAGATCCCACAAGCCACATGGCCTGATCAATAACAAACAAACTTTAAAAAATACATTAAAAAAATAAAATTTATACTGTCCCATCACTATTCACATGTTAGATTATTTGCTTTCATTCTTCCCCTGACCCCCCACCAATTGAAATTTTGCTTAATGTGAAACCTTATATCCTGTTATTAACTCATTTTATAATCATACTCTTTCAAATCAAGTTCTCATTTAATCATCAGAGAATCAGAAGATAGCACCCACAGATTGTTCTTCTCCATGCCTCTTTAGTTTAATTTTATTAAGTCTTAACATGGAGATCTCTTATCATAGCCATAATGTTAAAGGCTGGTACTAAACCCTAACTAACTTCTAATCTTTATTCCTAATTTAGATACCTAAGTGCTAATCTTAAACTTAATGTCACAGCTCTAATCCATAGCTAATGTATTCTCCCAAATTTTAATTCCCAGTGTTTTTTTGGAAGAAAAATATACTGTTTATGCTCTGATTTCAAAATAAAACTAACTTCATTATAGCAAATTTATTGCAGCACTTATTTTCTAATTTTAAAGGTATTAATAGCTTCATTGTAGAAAATTTAGAAAATAAAATCCTAAGGAAGAAATTAAATTGCTGCCCATTTTAGTGAGTGTTGCCTGTATGCCATGTATTAATTATATACATATCATATATCCTTAATACAGAATTAAGAATGTTTCCCTGTGCCATTAAGTACTAGTATTTGTCTACAATACATTTCTTAATGGTTGTGTAGTATTTGATGGTCCATCAGAATTTTAAATTAAATGTTCAAAGAAGAATCATTAAGAGGAAGATTTCCTATCAGCAAGTATCAGACTTCATTTATTAGAATTTTTGGATTTATTTGTTAATTATAAGGCAAAACTAACAAAAACATTATAAAGCAGCTATAGTCCAATTTTTTAAAAAGTAGTTGAAAAAAATAAAGTTATAAAAAAATGTATAAGTCAACTGGTACTACATAGTATAGTAATCAGTTCAGTTCAGTCTCTCAGTCTTGTCTGACTCTTTGTGACCCCATGAACTGCAGCATGCCAGCCCTCCCTGTCCATCACCAACTCCTGGATTCCACCCAAAACCATGTCCATTGTGTCGGTGATGCCATCCTTACTATCACTAAAAATGGAGTTTAGTATAGGCCTATAACTCATATTTGTTTAGTTATTAGAATTCTTTTAATGCCCTTTTTTTTTTGCTAGGTACGCAGACAGCACATGGAAAGATGCTTGCATTTTTTGGTGGAGGAGCTCAGAGTTGTGGATCCTTTAGAAGCACGCAATCGTATCTTTTTTGTTTCTGCAAAGGAAGTTCTTAGTGCTAGAAAGCACAAAGCACAGGGGATGCCAGAAGGTGGTATGTATTCATTATAGATTTCCTTTTGAAATATAAATATAGATTTTAAAAGTAGCATGCAAATATCTTATCTTGCCACATACTAGGTTTTAAATTCTTCACTTGAATATTACAGGTGGGGCACTTGCAGAAGGATTTCAGGCAAGATTACAAGAGTTTCAAAATTTCGAACAAATCTTTGAGGTAGGAATTTTGTGAATGTAAAGACTAAGATAAAACTGTAGCATTAGTGGGAAAGTGAGCATAATCTTCTATTTTCATTACCTGTCTTTGTTAATAACCTTTGATGTTATTTAGTGTAGTTTCTGACAGAACAAGTGAAGCAAGGAAAGTTTGAAGAAAGAAGGTCCCTGCAAAATGGATGATCTGTAAGAACAGAGAATTAAAGATTGTAATTTCTTATTTTTTTTTAATGTATTTGTGTCTAAATGAGACATTATTTTCTAATATTGTGTTGTGTGATGAATATAATACTCTATGTTCAGTAGTTAGGGACAAGATTAAAGAAATGTAATTGCTGTTGGAATGGGTAACAGAGCAAAATGAAGAACTTTTTTCTTTTGATAGAGCATAGTTAACGCCATTTGACAAAAGTTAATTACATTTCTCAACTGTATTGCCACCTGTTAATTCTCCACATTTTATGCCAAATGTGCTAAACAAAACAAACGGATGCAAAAATAATTAAGATACAGGTCCTATGCTTTAGGGAAATCTAAGCTACTGAGGTGCAGGAATAACTAATGTGTGTGCCAGTGAAGAGAGAAGATCCTGTTATATTTTGGAATAGGTGTTTTATTCAGAGACCTTAAAACATCCTAGATTGAAAAATACTTCAGCTGTTAATCTTCTTGGCTCTCATTTAGCACTATCTAGTTGTATTTATTAGATTACATATCTCCTCACCCCCAGATGAACACAAATACTCAGAACTGAAAAAACTTCCATCTATAATTCTTCCTTATAAGTAGTAACTATTATAGTACTAAGGACATAAATATTGAATGTACTTGGCAGAATTTTTTAAATTAATCATTTGCTCACTATCCCCTACTTTTAATTTGGTGAGAAGAAAAAAGACCATTAGGTAGACAAAGACAAACTGTTTAAGACAGCCTACTCTCTCTTCCCTTGGTAAGGTGTTTCTGATTCTTCAGAGGTCCTTGGAATATCAACAGGTGTTCTGTCAAGTTAAGCTGTAGGATACATGATATCCCAGTTACTTAAAGATCATTTTTATATTCTTGCCCTTTTCTTGCACAAGAGAGTCAATCCTCTACCCACTCTTATCAGGAACAGTCATTTCATCCATGGGAGAAATATTGGGGAGAGTATCTTTTGTTGTTTCCCTCATCTTTTCTTATTTATTGAGCTTTTCTTTCCTTGTCTGTATGTGTTTATCTTTCATTTCTCTCTCCAAATCATGTACTGTGCAGTTATACATGCAGACCTCTTTCCTATTGGTTCCTGGTACAGCTTTTGCTTTCCCAGAATATCTCCTTGAAGAGGTGGGAATGAGAAGAATAAAAGATGTGCTATAGAGCACTGGTTCCCAAACCTGGCTGGTGATGGGAAACACCTGAGGCGCTTGAGAGACCTGCAGACTCCTGACCTATCCCAGAGGCTTAATCCAGTAGGGCTAGGACGGACCTAGGAATCTCTTCAATGTTTAAAGCTCCCCAAGTGGTTGCAATAATCAGGAAGAGTTGGGAACTGTTCTTTCTAATATTTTTAGAAGAAACTTGGTATTTCACTTTTTTATTTTAAAAGTTCTTTTGAGAATCTAAAAATTATGTTTGGAAAAAACTATTTATGAGCAAGAGCTTTTCCATGAAGTTGTAGAGATTGTTAGGCTTTAGAGTTTGAAATTTTTGTTTAAAGCTATGATAGATATAAAATGAGAATTAGCTAAAAATGATTTGAATTTACTTAAGGAAATAGTCATGTGGGCAAACAATTTTGTCTTGATGGCCAAACCTTTTTTTGGTAATTATATTGACAGCACTTTTCAACTGTTTGCCAAAGCTCAGATGTATTACCTTTAAAATTAATTTTGATAATTTATGATTTCTTATAAATTGATACATTGCTGAGAATTTATAATTTATTAAAAAAATTTTTTATTCCTTTTCTATATCTGTCTATATACCTATATATATATCATTAGATAAAGTATATAAGAAATATATATATTTTAATCTTGAGATTTGTCAATGATTTTATTGCTTTGCTGTATCCTCTAAAGATTAATTGAATAATTTACCAGTTTATAAATAGTATTTTTTGGTTGTTAGTCGTTCAGTTCAACTAATGTTTACAGAAAGTTTTTTTTCTGCTTTCATTATAAAAGTGGAATGAATTTGTCTGTGAGTGTAGCTTTGGATGTCTTCCATGGCTTTCAGTATCCAGATTTCATTGTTGATTACTTTTTAATTATAGTTTTTGGCATTTCCTACTCAATACAGGAGTTATTAAAATTCAGGTATTTTGATTCTTCCCATATGACTTTTCTTGATTTTTTTTTTTTATGTTGTGATGACAACATGTGGCCTTAAATGCCCATTTTCTGTTTTCAGAATTGACTTCTGTTTGTGTGTGTGTAGTCTTACAATTTTTGTGAAAAGAAAAACTGTACCGAGTTCATCATTTTATCAAACAATCTGATCTTTACCATAAACCTCTTGAGATTCATTTGATTTAGAAGAAACTGAAAGGTATATAGTATCTTGGTGTTCTTTCTTGAACTTCTGTCAGTTTAAAGTATTTCCAAGTAACACGTTTGGAGTGGTAAATAGCATGTTATTGGGTATTTGGGGTCTTTTATCAAGAGGACTTGACAAATTTGTTTTATGTTTTAATTACACATAAATATTAGTATTTATAAATTTGTCACTACGTGTGACTAGTTGTAAGCTGTTTTCTTTGGATGTAAGTAGAAAATCAGAAGATCTTAACTGAAATGTGATTATTGTTTTGCTTCTAATCTTTAATAAGTTTTCAAACAGCCTCTAGCATATTCTGACAAGATGGAATTTAAATCATCTGGTGTGGTATTTTAAACTTCACCTTATGAAAGCAGAGTTCCTGATGAAATCAAGTCTGGGTACTACTGCAGGCTATATGTGACCTCCATGGAGATTCATAAGTATGTTAGTGTGTACAGGACTTTGAAAAATGGTTCAGTAAAGAAGCTTTATTTAAATTAGCATTTCCTGTACTTCATTTGGAATAGAGTATTCCTTTTGTAGTTGACTTTTGATATTTTTCTGATCAGTGGGAGCATCAGTGTGGCATACTGTTTAATTAGAAAACAGTTGCCTGTTTTCTTCTTCCTACATATTCACTACTGTATATTTTTGAATCAAGGAATAACTTGTAATAACTTGGAGATTTTTCCTTTTTGTCTAGTCTAGCTCTCATACTGTGCTGTTATCTACAAATTTGGGGTCTTCATTGCTGATATCTAGATCTGCTTCATCGAGGAACATAGAATTTCTTTTAACTTTTTTTCTTTTAAAACTATTCTTATTCTTTTATTATAGTTTTGTAAAGGTTAATTTGGCAATTATTATGAGACAGTTATTTAAAATAAAATCAAAGCTTTGTTTTGGTCATTAAAAAATAAGTAGTTGATATTATGGTTGATATTATGTAGTTTTGGTGGCTTTTGCTCTGGCATGTACAAAACAGTAATACTCTTAACTTCCTAACACTAATCTTTTCAAGGTTAATGATAATTGAAAAACTTTTAAATGAGCTTGATGATGAGCAAAAATGAGACTATGCTTTGAAAAAAAGTAGTGGGCTCTGAGTTGAGGAAACTGTTAGCTAAATGAATTATCCTCATGTACCCTGGAGCTAAAGAAATGAATCTGTTATGTTTTTATACACTCCAGTATTCTGGCCTGGAGAATTCCATTGACTGTATAGTCCATGGATCGCAAAGAGTCGGACATGACTGAGTGCTTTCACTTNTGTCTATATACCTATATATATATCATTAGATAAAGTATATAAGAAATATATATATTTTAATCTTGAGATTTGTCAATGATTTTATTGCTTTGCTGTATCCTCTAAAGATTAATTGAATAATTTACCAGTTTATAAATAGTATTTTTTGGTTGTTAGTCGTTCAGTTCAACTAATGTTTACAGAAAGTTTTTTTTCTGCTTTCATTATAAAAGTGGAATGAATTTGTCTGTGAGTGTAGCTTTGGATGTCTTCCATGGCTTTCAGTATCCAGATTTCATTGTTGATTACTTTTTAATTATAGTTTTTGGCATTTCCTACTCAATACAGGAGTTATTAAAATTCAGGTATTTTGATTCTTCCCATATGACTTTTCTTGATTTTTTTTTTTTATGTTGTGATGACAACATGTGGCCTTAAATGCCCATTTTCTGTTTTCAGAATTGACTTCTGTTTGTGTGTGTGTAGTCTTACAATTTTTGTGAAAAGAAAAACTGTACCGAGTTCATCATTTTATCAAACAATCTGATCTTTACCATAAACCTCTTGAGATTCATTTGATTTAGAAGAAACTGAAAGGTATATAGTATCTTGGTGTTCTTTCTTGAACTTCTGTCAGTTTAAAGTATTTCCAAGTAACACGTTTGGAGTGGTAAATAGCATGTTATTGGGTATTTGGGGTCTTTTATCAAGAGGACTTGACAAATTTGTTTTATGTTTTAATTACACATAAATATTAGTATTTATAAATTTGTCACTACGTGTGACTAGTTGTAAGCTGTTTTCTTTGGATGTAAGTAGAAAATCAGAAGATCTTAACTGAAATGTGATTATTGTTTTGCTTCTAATCTTTAATAAGTTTTCAAACAGCCTCTAGCATATTCTGACAAGATGGAATTTAAATCATCTGGTGTGGTATTTTAAACTTCACCTTATGAAAGCAGAGTTCCTGATGAAATCAAGTCTGGGTACTACTGCAGGCTATATGTGACCTCCATGGAGATTCATAAGTATGTTAGTGTGTACAGGACTTTGAAAAATGGTTCAGTAAAGAAGCTTTATTTAAATTAGCATTTCCTGTACTTCATTTGGAATAGAGTATTCCTTTTGTAGTTGACTTTTGATATTTTTCTGATCAGTGGGAGCATCAGTGTGGCATACTGTTTAATTAGAAAACAGTTGCCTGTTTTCTTCTTCCTACATATTCACTACTGTATATTTTTGAATCAAGGAATAACTTGTAATAACTTGGAGATTTTTCCTTTTTGTCTAGTCTAGCTCTCATACTGTGCTGTTATCTACAAATTTGGGGTCTTCATTGCTGATATCTAGATCTGCTTCATCGAGGAACATAGAATTTCTTTTAACTTTTTTTCTTTTAAAACTATTCTTATTCTTTTATTATAGTTTTGTAAAGGTTAATTTGGCAATTATTATGAGACAGTTATTTAAAATAAAATCAAAGCTTTGTTTTGGTCATTAAAAAATAAGTAGTTGATATTATGGTTGATATTATGTAGTTTTGGTGGCTTTTGCTCTGGCATGTACAAAACAGTAATACTCTTAACTTCCTAACACTAATCTTTTCAAGGTTAATGATAATTGAGAAACTTTTAAATGAGCTTGATGATGAGCAAAAATGAGACTATGCTTTGAAAAAAAGTAGTGGGCTCTGAGTTGAGGAAACTGTTAGCTAAATGAATTATCCTCATGTACCCTGGAGCTAAAGAAATGAATCTGTTATGTTTTTATACACTCCAGTATTCTGGCCTGGAGAATTCCATTGACTGTATAGTCCATGGATCGCAAAGAGTCGGACATGACTGAGTGCTTTCACTTTCTGTAAAGTGAAGTGAACAAAATAATCATTTTAGAGATGTGAAGGCTTAATATAGATTATAAATAGGACATTGATTGAATGTATACTAATGATTTCAAGGTAACGAATAACAGTGCTAGGGTACTGACTACCTTTAAAACTTGAAAGCTATTTATTTTGATAAAGGATAGTATTACTTTAGGAAGTAATTATCACAGTTTGTACCAGTTTTATATTAAGCTCAAGAAAATAAATTCATGGAAATATTAGAGAGTTGGAAGGTATATCCTTTTAAAAATTTATTGTAAAAAATAAACATGGTGTCCTACAGAACATCTATTTTGAGTACTGATGTTGTGACCCAGATGAGTGTTTCTTGATTGTTCGAAGACCAGGTAGCATTTCTCTATAGATGCTTGAAGTTGTTTTCACATGTTCATGTCAGTATAGAATTAGGCTTTCTATGAAGTAAAAGTGAAAGGCCAATTTTAATTTAATGATTTTGCAAAGATTTAAGTGATGAATCACAGTCAATGTTTTAAATAACAAACAGTATGCACATATACTGAAATTGAAACAATTTCACGAAAGAAGCATCCATGATCATATGTGATGCATTGTGTTGTATTATTCTCTGTGTAAAAAATACTCATCATGAATCACTGATTTGTAAACTGTTAGTAAGTTAAGAGCTGCAATTAACTTGAAAGTAAAACATGAGATAATGTATCACTCTGACCTGTATGCACATGCTATACTGTCCCATGATAATAATGGCATTATCTTAGAAATAGCTATAGATATTTTCTATAAACAATTTAAAATACTACGTTGTATACTGTTAAAAGAGTATTTTTCAGTTTGTTCAGGCTTTAATCTGTAGAAGTTCTTCTATGAATTTTATTTGGCATCATTCAACTAATTTTTTTCAATATAGAATTCTGGTTCCATGGCTTAAGAACTTTATGAGGTTATCAATTACAAATTTGAGAAAGATCAAGATAGATGAATTAGAAATAGATTAAAGGTGATCTAAGTAAACTTAGTAATCTGATAGGAAATCTTTTTAACATTGAAAACAGTACCCTTTTTAATTTGTTTTTGAAGATAATGTAGTCAAAGATCCATTGCACATTACTGTGTAAAATTACACAAAGCTATACACTTGCTGTTAAAGCTTTTTTACTTTTGAATCCTTGACTTTTTTTAACCTTTATAACTTTAAGTTGTGTTTATGTTTCATTTATTTTCTTTCCTTATGTCTGTTTTGGTTAATGTTATGAACAGCAAGTTTTTGTGTTTAAATTCCTGAAAATGTTGGGATGGAATTACAGTAATGTGTTATGGCTTGGGCCCCTCGCAGGAGTGTATCTCGCAGTCAGCAGTGAAAACAAAGTTTGAACAGCACACTATCAGAGCTAAACAGATACTAGAAACTGTGAAAAACATAATGGATTCAATAAACGTGGCAGCAGCAGAGAAAAGGTATGAATTCATTTTATTGCAGAATAAAAATTATTTTTGTGTCAATATAAAAAGACTGATCTAAAATTTTTATTATTGAATACCTTTCATACTAACATCAGCCTAATAGGTTTAGCTGATGCCTACTTGCATGTTTTTTAATGAATATTTGAAACTGTTAAGCATTTTTTTTTTACATCCTTGAACACATTATTTACATTCTCAGTATTATATTCTCAGAATACGATCTCAATATTCTTATGTGTGAGTTGTGAGTTTTAAATGTTCAGTGACTTGAAAATATCTTTAAAACAGTAAAAGAACCATTTCTTTAAGCAGAATTTTTCAAAGTTCAAAACAGGTGACTTTTTTTTTTTTTTACATTCAACCTATCACTCATCTTTTATTTATTCATATGTTAAAACCTTGAAATCACTCTTTTATGCCAGTTGTGGTTTTATACCAGCTGGTAATCAAGCAAGGTGGTACTGCCTGCCAGCCAGAAGGTGAATTTGGTAAGCATTACTCCATATGTCATACTGTAGTACAGTATTTTATTCCATTTATTGCCTTACAACGATGAAAACGAATACAGAAACCAGCACTATTCAAAGAAAAGGGTAGTTCTCACAAACTTGATACACTTGAAACTAAGATCAAGATGTTATTAGATGTTGCAAGCATTATGATGTTAAGGCTCAAGTGAACCTTTAAGTGGACTTAAGCCAATCAATGGAAAGATATAAAGCATCTAAGATTAAATCCAAGACATATAAAATTGGTAATTTTAAATGTATTTGATCTTGCTGAGAAGAAAACTCCACTCATATCTAGGTCTGTTGCCTAATTTTGATACTTTTGCAGGATGCATTATGTATAAAATTAGAGAATTTGCAGCATAATAAACACAAGGGTCAGAACCCAGAGTCTGATCGCTAGCCTTGTCACAGTGTTTCTATATATTGAACTCAGTTGCTATATTACAGTATCCAAAGTAAGTATTGGTCCACTGGATTGACCTTAATTTTTATAAGAATATAAACATTGAAATAAACCTAGCACAAAAAACAGATGTGAATTGAGGATGGTTTGTAACTCTCTTAGCTAAAGATATAAAAAAAAAAAATCAGGCTTTTGTTTTCCTGTATCATCCAAGGGTTAACAAATTTAGCAGACAGTAAATATTTTAGGCTTTGTGGGCCATACTGTCTATTTTGTAGCTACTCAGTTCTGCAGTTTAGAGCAAAAGCAGCCAATTACACTCAATAGGTACATGAGTGCATGTGACTATATTCCAAGGAAACTAACAAAAACTAGCAGCTGGCTGGATTGAGCTTGCAGGGTGCTTTATTAAGTAGACTCAACAATGAGTTTAGTTCTGTTTTGAATATTTGTATCTGTGAAATGGGTAGAGATTTAGAATCCTTATTAATCTTTTGTGGGATTCAGGTGCCACAGGAGCAGAGAGATAGCAGTTTCTATCCAGTCATCTGTGAAACATTTTATGAGTGAAATGTTATTTGAATCCCTTTTAGATGTTGAAATACAAGGGTTTTTTTTTTTTTTTTCCTTATATCACACTAACAGATGGTTCAATATATGTGAGTGTCTCCTGAATTTCTTTAGCACTTATATGTATCCTGAATATTAATTACTCTTCATACTATAATAGGGTTTATTCAATAGAAGAGAGGGAAGATCAAATTGATAGACTGGACTTTATCCGAAACCAGATGAACCTTTTAACACTGGATGTTAAAAAAAAAATCAGGGAAGTTACAGAGGAGGTTGCAAATAAGGTGGGTAACATTAGCTTTGTGATAATATCTGGGAATGAAAATACTTTTGATAGTGCTGAAAATATTATCCATCTGTTACTTTAAAAGAATATTAAGTTTTTTCAATTTGATCTTTTTGAGTAGTCAGTCATCTTGTTTAAATTTTCTAATTCTGATTTTTTTGTATTTCCAGGTTTCATGTGCAATGACAGATGAAATTTGTCGACTCTCTGTTTTGGTTGATGAATTTTGTTCTGAGTTTCATCCTACCCCAAGTGTATTGAAAGTATATAAAAATGTAAGTTACAAAAAAAAAATGTAAGTTACATTGTTGTTAAATGTTATTCAGATACAATTTACTTATCTTACTGAGTCTTATTCCACTGTCTAGTGATTTGGCCATTTTAGTATCTTCATGGCAATCAATACAGGATTAAACTGTTAGATCTCCTGTGCATTCTTATAATAAATGTAAATTATAAAATACACAAGAAAATTATCCACTTCAAAAGAATAAAGTCATTTTAGTGTTTACTACTTTTTTAGCATTTTTATAAAGTCTGTATATGTTCTAGAGAAGAAAATAATGTGGACACTTACTACCATTGTTAACAGGAGTTAAATAAGCACATAGAAGATGGAATGGGAAGAAATTTGGCTGATCGGTGCACCAGTGAAGTCAACGCTTCAATGCTTCAATCCCAGCAAGAAATTATTGGTAATATTTATGTCTGCAAGTTCATATGTAGTTTTTTCTCTTTTTTTCAATGATAAAAGATTTATTGTAATATCTTTTAGATATCTTATAAAATGTAAAACATTATTTACTGTTGTTAACCAAAATATCATAATTTGGTTCTTTCTAGAAAATTTGAAGCCATTACTTCCAGCTGGTATTCAGAATAAACTACATACACTGGTTCCTTGCAAGAAATTTGATCTTAGCTATGACCTAAATTGCCACAAGTTATGTTCGGATTTTCAAGAGGATATTGTCTTTCGTTTTTCTCTGGGCTGGTCTTCACTTGTCCATCGTTTCTTGGGCCCTACAAATGCTCAGCGGGTGCTTCTAGGATTATCAGAGCCTATATTTCAGGTATCTATCTATATATAAATATTTTTTGGTAGGCTTTTTTTTTTTAATTTTCTATTTGAGTAGGCTTTTTATTAGGTGGTTATTGCTATACTGTACACTTATGTATCTGATTCTACCAGTTGAGAGTCTCTTATTTTATTTGTGTGATTTTCTCTGTAGAACTAGCTGTGTCAGCTTTGCTTATTTGTATGGTAATATTTATGATATAGAGCCGTTTTAGAATTATATAGAAATATACTGCTATGTTTAAGGGAAAGCCAATCCCCAAATTTTCTTTCAACACTGTTGTAGGTTACTCTGCATTCACTTTTATTACTCTTATTTTGTAAATTTTCTAATCTTAATCATTAAAAAAAACTTTTTTAATTTATCAACTCAGTAATTTTTCAGGAAACTTACAGGGTCTTAAAACTGTCGCCACAATCCAGTTATAGAACATTTTTGTCACCTCTGAAGATATGCTTGTGCCCATTTGCAGTCAGGCTTCATTTCCACCACCAGCCCTACTGCTATTCAGGTTTCTCTAGCTATTATTTTTGCTCTTCCTGGACATTTCCCATGAATGGAATCATACAAAATGTGATTGGCTACGTATTCCGCCATGGCTGTCACACATTTTATTTATCCATTCATCAAGGGATGGACATTTGAGTTGCTTGTACTTTTTGGCTATTATGAATAATGGTGTTATAAATACCCACATACTGTTTTTATGTGGGGATGTGTTTTCATTTTTCTTGAGTATTTAGGAATGAAATTGCTGAGCCATATGGTAACTCCATGTTTAACTTTCTGAGGAACTGCCAGACTGTTTTCCAAAGCAGATGCACCCTTTTACATTCTCACCAGCAATATATTAACATTCTGTTTCTCCACATTCTAATCAAGGCTTTTTTTTCGGGCAGATATGAAATTGTATCTCATTGTATTGATAGTTTTGATTTGTGTTTCCCTAATGACTGATGATTTGAACATCATTTCATATGCTTATTCTTGTATTTCTTTTTGTAACATGTCTATTCAAATTTTTTGCTCATTTTTAAATTAGTTTATTTGACTTCTTACTGACTTTTAAGAGTCCTTTACATATATTCCAGATATGTCTTCAGATACATGACTTCAAAATGTTTATGTTTTTCTAGTCTGTAGCTTGCCTTTTAATTTTCTTATGGTATGTTTTAAAGTATAAAGGTTTTAATTTTTATTTTATTCTTTCATTTTTTATTTTTATTTATTTATTATTTTTGGCTGCATGGCTTGTGGGATCTTAGTTCCCTGACCAGAGGTTGAACCCAGGCCCTTGGCAGTGAAAGCGTGAAGTCCTAACTACTGGACCACAAGGAAATTCTCAAGGTTTTAATTTTGAAGCCCAATATTTTTTTTAAAAGACTGGGTTTTTGGTGTGAAAAAAATTTTATATACAGTTTTAATTTCTCTTGAGATTTGAGGGCCTATTGTTATAGATAGACTCATTGTATATGATAAAACTCTGTTCTTTATGGTTTCATACCATTTTTATTTTCTTCATGTATTTATGGTAAACTCATTAATTGGAGTCATTCTTTTTGTAGTTTTACTGCTGTAATTTTAAAAGAGAATATAACAGAGTTTTGTAAATGATTATTCCATGTATAACTGTTTAATTGAATTAATTCTTTACCCCTCAACCTTATCAGCTCCCCAGATCTTTAGCTTCTACTCCCACTGCTCCTTCCAACCCAGCAACGCCAGATAATGCATCACAGGAAGAACTCATGGTTACCCTAATAACAACGTTAGCCTCTCTTACATCTAGAACATCTATGGGCATCATTGTTGTTGGAGGAGTGGTAAGAAAACAGTACCTTTTTTTTAGAAACAGTATTTTTTGGTGTAATTAAAATAGAAATTTTTTCAAAGCTACTTGCTAGATCAGGAAAAGAAAGGTATGTTTACTTCTGTTTCTAGGTTCTATGATATGAAAAGTTGTAGGTTAAAATTAGTGAACTGAGTTTCATGGATCTAATCTTTAAAATTTTGTTAATATTTATTTTTATTTGTTTTTTAATTTTTTTTAATTGGAGGATAATTGCTTTACAATGTTGTGTTGGTTTCTGTCACACAACAGTGTGAATTAGCCATAATATACGTATATCCCCTCCTAAGCCTCCCTCCTACCGCCGTAAATATTTATTTTTATATTAAAATATAGTTGACATATAAAATTGTATTAGTTTGAGGTATACCACAGGATTTAATGTATGTATGTATTGTGAAATGATTATCACAACATACATTTTTAAGTAATATTTCCATCACAGCACACAAAGAAACAATACTTATACACTGGAATAACAATGATCCAGGGCCTTTATCTAGCCTTTTCCAGATACCAAAGAGATCACCTTAAAGTATTAAATGTTATTTTTTGTAGTAGTTCTTACATGTTAAAACAGTTTTTTATGTCATTAACAGCATAGGTTTACTTGTTTTCCTTTTTTTTAATTGACATGTAGCTTGATTTAAATATTGCGTTTTAGATGTACAGCAAAGTGATTGTTTACACACATACACATGTGTGTGTGTGTGTATATATATATCTTTTTCCAGATTCTTTTATAGGTTATTATAAAATATTGAGTATAGTTCTTTGTACTGTAAGTAGGTACTTGTTGGCTACTTTTGTTTCTTTTTTGGCCTCACTGCATGGTATGTGGGATCACAGTTCTGTGTGTGTGTGTGCACCTAGTCATGTCTGCCTCTGCAACCACATGAAGAACCACGAGGTTCCTCTATTTGTGGAATATTCCAGGCAAAAATACTGGGATGGTTGCCATTTCTTACACAAGGGGTTCTTCCTGACCCAGGGATCAAATGTGTGTCTCCTGCATTGGCAGGAGGATTCTTTTACCACTGCACCACCTGGGAAGTCCCCATAGTTCCCTGACCAGGGATCAAACCTGTACCCCCTGCAGTGGAAGTACAGAACCTTAACCACTTGACTGCCAGGGAAGTCTATTTTATATATAGTTTGTTTTGATTTTTTAAACTTTTGACCTAAAAAAATTAACATCCCTTTTCGAGATACATTGAATCAACTTACCAAATACTTGGCAGGTTATAAAAGTTCTTGCCTGCTATTTCTGTGCTACTCCTTTTTCAGCTTGATTTTCAGTAATTTCATATTATCTTATAGAAAGAAAAGGAAGATAACGTTTTTAAAAAATGGATCTAACTCAAGGATCTGTACAGAGCCAATGCATTTTCTAAAATGCCTTTAAGTAGTCTCCCTAGTAGTGTCTTTCTTTCTTAAAGTAAGCTGTGAATTTATCTTACAGATTTGGAAAACTGTAGGTTGGAAACTCATATCTGTTTCATTAAGTATGTATGGAGCTTTATATCTTTATGAAAGGCTCACTTGGACCACCCGTGCCAAGGAGAGAGCCTTTAAACAGCAATTTGTGAATTATGCAACTGAAAAACTGCAAATGATTGTTAGCTTCACAAGCGCAAACTGCAGCCATCAAGTACAACAGTAAGTTGAAAAATTCATCTATGTTTTTGTTTTAAAGCTTTGCCGAAGTATGACGTACATGCAGAAATGCATGAATAAGAGTACAACTCAAATAATTAGCACAACGTGGACATATTTTATAATTGCCACCAAAATGGAAAAAATAGAATGATCAAACAGTGGGCTCAAAATAAATGCATGGTGGTGAATGTAATTTGTTTTTACTATTACAGCCCAGATTTATAGGCATGATTTGTTAAAAAACCCAAGAGAATTTTATTATAATAATAAATACCGGGTCCTCTGAGTTTCTTTTATGTATCTCAAATATTTATTGTTAATTTAGTAAAAATACATAGGACCCCAGTCAAATCGATGCATAATATTCTGTATTAGGGTGCTACTGACAGCTGAATTAGAAAGTTTTCTGAGCTAAAGATAATTGCAATTTAGTAGAAGAAGCAACATGTACATAATTATTTTTTTAAAAAGATGGAAAATGATAGGTAATGAGAGCTCCATAATGTGAGGCTGTAGAATCTTAAAGCATAAAGGACAGTGGATCAGCAAAGGTTCCTGGAGGAGAGGTAGCCTAATGAGATTGGAATGTACAGAATAGAAAGAGGGAGACAGAGAAAAGAGCCCAAACTAAAGGCAAGAAGTTGGGGAGAAAAGGAATATGTTTAGAAACGAGATAATTTCAGTGTGGCAGATGTGTACATAAGAGGAGTCCACTGGAGTATAAGCCTAACAATAGGACAGGTTTGGATAATCAGGAATCTTGGGAGTGACATCATTAATATTAAGCTCTAAAACAGGTAACTTGGCAGTGGTATAGTGTGTAAAGTGGTTTAGACTCAGGAGACAAAAACTGCCAGAAGATTGAACTGTTTCAGACACAAGATCAGAGACTGTAATAACCTATTTAGAGCTGTAGGGAACGGAAACAATGAGGTCACAGAAGTGAGACCAGTGATTTAGTCCATTCATTTCCCAAATATTTTTTGAGCTCCTATTTTATTTAATGGTGTTAATTTTGATTTATTTATATTAATGAGGATGACGTAGACCTCCAAAAGAAATCAGTTGAGGTTCACATGTCATAAAAACAGAATGAAGCTTTCCATTCATCATTATCAAACATTAATCACCTACCATGTAACAATAACTATAGCTAGAAGTTATGGTAAATTAAAAGTTATGTTCTTTCTTACATGACTTTACACTTTAACAGAAGCAACTTTAAATAATTATTCCAGTTAAATAAAATAATACTAGCCAAATATTAATGTAGTAAAATGTTAAAATAGACGCTTCATTTGTCTAATCTTGGTATTTGGTCAGATGAGGAGAGATGGGACAGGGAAAAGACCATGGGAAAGATGAAGTTGGGCAAGAGAATAGGAGGATAGTTGCAGAGAAAAACAAGTCAGTCAGTCAGTCAAAGTCCAGTGGTACACACCTACTAGGTATGCTCCCAACAGCAAATATGCAATATTTGCCAGAGTTCACATATTAACAAATACACCCTTTCACTCTAGAAATGTAGTTAAATGTTGCTATAAAGTATTTTTGACCAAGTCACAGAAGTTCATGAAATTTCCTTTCCTGTTTCCAGTAATTTATTCTTATTGGTAGGGGATGAGAGTAAGGCTTAATATGTTTCTGAAGAAATATACCCAACCTTTGCCTTTTTATAGCTTATTCACATTCACAACAAAATGGCAGAGTAGTTACTACCTGTTGAGCATTTGTCTTGAGGCCAGATGAAGTCAAGCCCACCGTCATATTAAGTTTACAAGTACCATACACTCTACCCTCCCTCATACCATTCTTAGCAATGTTCTTTGATAACTTATGTCTTGGGAATTTTTTAATCTTGTGGGTTTTTTTAATGTAAGCTTTAAATTAAAGCTTATTCATTTTAAAAAGACATTCATGACTGCTGATAAAATTGTTTTTTATTTTAAGGGAAATGGCAACCACTTTTGCTCGCCTGTGCCAACAAGTTGATATTACACAAAGTCATCTAGAAGAAGAAATTGCTAGATTATCCAAAGAAATAGATCAATTGGAGAAAATACAAAACAATTCAAAGCTCTTAAGGTATTTGAACTTCTCAATAATATGAACATTTACTGGTCTCATTACCAAAATACAATTATGTAAAATTGCTAGCAAATTTATGTTAAAATTTTTGACTTTCTGCATTGGCTGAATTATAATTTTCCATATTTAATTCCATATGTTTTATAATTTCAGTGAAAACTAATTTCAACAGCAAAAAAGTATGAATTTAAAGGGATTTTTTAGATCCAGACTTTGAGCCCTGTGTTAAGCTATATTTGTCCTTTTTTAGAGCAGTTCTGTTATTAAAATTATGAGTTTTCAGGCCTATGTATCCAAGATTCATAACTTTTCATCTCAGTGGGGACTCTTAGGTTTACTTAAATTTGAAGCAGCGGAAGTAAACAAGATATCCTAATATAAAGTGGAATTATGGTTTTAATATGATTTGCCATGGATTCTTTGGAACCTAAATAAGTTCTGCTTTGGGGAGTCAAGACCAGAAGTATCAGCACAAGGTCTGTACTTCTTGACAGTTCTTAACTTGCTATGCATTAGCTCGCTCAACTACAAGTCTGGGAGAATCACTAAGCATCATTTCATTTCTGCTACTACTTACAGGGCACATGCTACATATAGCTGCCTGTATAAAAACAGTTTGCAGTATCTGCAAATTGGAGAAGCTGTCCTTGTGACCTGAATTTTGGAACACAAATATCTGTCCATGGTATCTCGGTCTGATCAGCAGTTATATTCTCATTGCGTTTCTGTTCCAGAGTCTCTGAAAATGTGACTGCCTGTGACTTATCCCCAACATCCTTACAGACAGACACACACACACAGAATCTATCCATGCATGGTATTTCAGTCTGATCACCAGTCACATTCTCATTGCGTTTCTGTTCCAGAGTTTCTGAAAATGTGACTGTCTGTGACTTAGACCCCAGCATCCTTACAGACAGACAGACAGACAGACACACACTCACTCACTCTCTGTCCATGCATGGTATTTGTCTGATCAGTGGTCACATTCACATCGCGTTTCTGTTTCAGAGTCTCTGAAAATGTGACTGCCTGTGACTTAGACTCCAACATCCTTTCACACACACACACACACACACACACACACACACCACCTGCCACCCAAGAGAATTTCGTGTGACCCATTGCTCCTATTTTACATTAGATCATCCCAAATACAGCCTTTCAAATTTGGTGAAACAGTATCCAATAGAAAACAATTTTTAACTCAGGTACGTTTTTATTTTTTCATCTTGCTTTGGTAAAAAAAAAATCTGATAGATTATTGGTACTTATGTATCTCAGGAACATTTTCTGAAGAAATATACAGTGGAGTTCATATGCACATTTAAATTATATGACCTTGACAATATCCACTTAGCAACATAAAAAACAAGACCAAGAAGGAAAGAGAGAGACTCATTTAAGTATGTGTGTGCACCATGGCACATTATAAGAATGGGAGACACAAACTTGCTTTCTTTTTATGGGCATTTGGTTCCTTTATATACAGTTTTTTAATATTAAAAATATATATATATTTGGCAACTATGGTCCTTTGACATCTGCTAGCTACTGGATGTATACATAAAACCACTTATTCTATGTTTTATACTTAAAGGGAATTCAGGAACAATTATGTCTTTATGTGACTTAGGATAAATTTCTTTGTAAGGTGGTGTGACTCCACCATCTCTTAAGCTTTTCTCTTTTTTTTTTCCAATTTTTTTTATTTTTTAATCAAAGGATAATTGCTTTACAGAATTTTGTTTTCTGTCAAACCTCAACATGAATCAGACATGGGTATACATATGTGTAGGCTTTTCATTCTTGTTAAAGATTTTATCTCAGTATATCTTTCCTGGCCAGTGGAGTCTGTGTTTATTACTAAGTTATAGTAGCATATATAGTAAATGCTTTTAAAAGTGGATCTGAAGTCAGATAAATGTAGCAACAGCTAACTAGTGATTTTTTTTTCAAGATTTGGATGGGATGCATTTTTTTCTCATTGACCTTTATGATAATTAGATTAGTGTGTATTCTTTTTTTTAATTAGAAATAAAGCTGTTCAACTTGAAAACCAGCTGGAGAATTTTACTAAGCGGTTTCTACATTCAAGCAGAGAAGAAGAATCTTAACAATAGAGATTGCTTTGGTGATCATCATAGGAGAAAATGGAGTTTGGAAGATTTGAACGGTTATTTTTATGAAGTGATTTTAAGAATGAATTATACTAACTATACCTAAATAGCAAATCCTTGAGTAGATCCCAGTATTGATCTATCTCAAGGTGTTTGCACTGCTGAAGAGTGTTTTGGTGTCTCTTTAATTTTGGGTAAAGAAAAATCCTTTGATATGTAAAAATGATGAATTAGTTTAAAGCAAAAGAAACAACTCTGTGACCCCTGAGGGGTGGGGCCTTGCTCTTAATTAGGGCTCTCTTTGTTTTTGATTCTGAAAAACTCTGCTTCCTGGCATCCAGGAGTTAGAGAATGCTCCTTTCACCTTCTTTCTCAAAACTAATTTTTGATGCCGACTTTAATGGGAATAATCAGATTTTTGTTTTATAAACTGTATTGCTGTAACCACAAAGGAGTGTGGAATGTTCTTGAGTGTATTATTTATGCAGGTTACAATCACTTTTGCCATCCTGACAGGTATGTAAACCACTAATAAATAATGCTGTTTTTACTCCCTTTTATTCCCACTGAAATTGATGTAAAGCAGTGTATAGGTTTGTTATTAGAAAGTCCTTTATGAAAGTATTTGGGTCTAAATAGTCTGCTCATGTTTCTCAAGAAACACGTTCAGCCTCAGCTGCGATTCCAGTAAGGAAAGCTTTCTGTCTATTTTAAGAGTTAAGTTTGAAGTGATAAAAATAGCCAAAGAGATGGAAGATCTAAATTTTGGGTGGCTATAGTCAAAAATGCTGTTCTTCGAAAAGTATTTGCCAAGGATACTTCTGGCTTGTCCCCCACGGTGACTTTTATGTTTATTTAATTGTATGAATTTGACAGGGCACGGTTAAAAGTTTTATTTTTTACCTTAATGAAAATGTTTGAGTTAAAATATTGTGTTTGTTTCTGTGTTAAAAAACTAATAGAAACTTATATGGAAACAAGAAAAACTGGTCTAAGGCTTTGCTATGCAAAAACAGTTTTGAGGACCACTGAATCAACATCACCAAGTTCATGTTAGGAATCCACAATCCCAAAAGATAGCGCATTTCGCCGGTAGAGTTGATGGTGATCTTCCATGGAAGGGATAATGTTTCAGGCTTTTTTTCTTCAATACTCAGTACTTTTTCTGTTTAAGTCTTTTGGATGCTCTTCAGTCTTTTCACAACAGGTGCAACACTTTTTCAGGTTATTTTAAGGAGAAAATAAAATTATTTAGGCCATAGAAGCCTTTAATATTTTTTTATGCAAATCAGATACTAGAAGGCAATATTCAAATCCAGATATTCATTTATAGCTAACATTGTGGCTTTATAACCAAAAAATTATACAGGTCACCAAGAAGTGGGAGTAAGTAATAACTGCAACAGAAAAAAAGGGTGTTTAAGACTGGGTACTGCTAATTAAGGTTACAAGTTGAAGGCCTTAATCTTTATACACAAGTACTTGAACTTCTGAAATGGACAGTGGTTTGGTATTACCCCATGAGTGCCAAGTACAGTGGCTCCCACAGTTCAGTCCCTCAATCAACAATATCACTAGTGAAGCTGTAAGAACTACATTCTTGGGGCTCATCCTAGACCTACTGAATCAGATACTAGATTTGGGGATCAGCAGTTTCTGGTTTAACAAGCCCTCAAGGTGATCCTGATGCATGCCAAAATTTGGGAACTGTGGAGTAGTGGTTCTGCTATAGTAAGTTTATACTAAATTTTCCATCAGTAGCTTGAATCCAGTTCTGCCTGATCAAGTTTGAAAATATATGAATGTTGGGAGTGGGACACTAAAATAATGAAACCTACCTTTATGCTTGGGGTAAGTGCACCTATGACCAAGCCCATGAATGATAAAGAATTGTGATTTATGGCTGATGTTCAAAGTTACTGCACATTTACTTGTCTACTCTGTGTGTTTGCAGGATTATTTATAAACTTTGTATAACCTTCAGCTTTTTACAAACCTAGACTTTTTATAATATGCAAGGTGAAAATAAAACTTGTTTGCCTGAAAGTTGATAAATAGAACATTTATGCTGGCATTTAGTGAGTTTTAATCTTTTATTTTTGATGATTTTTACGGCAAGCATATAAGCTATCTTGGGGAAACTGGCTCATTTTTATCCTAAGGGAGCTTTAAGGGAAGAATGACTTAAATTCTGCTTTTTAATGAAAATCTGTGGCCTTTTAACAGTAGGCCAGCATTCACAGTATTTACTATAGGATAGGTCATTGGACCTCCAATCTCTTCCTTGCTTCTGGCAGCCCATGCATTTTTCATGATGCGAATGCTTAGATAATGGAATCAGAGCTGAGCATGAACTGTTGGGCTTGGAGTTTAATTGTGAGACTTAAAAAAGTAATCCTACTAAAAACTATTTAAAACATGCTACATGAAATCTGGTTAAAAGCACTTTATTGATTACAATATCAATTCACAGCAACATTATTTCACAGAGCTACTATACAAATAAAGGAATGAATTACTGCAAGAATGATTCAAGAATACTGTTAAGTCATGATACAAGTATATAGTTTGGTTTAAAGCTTTTTCCTAAGAGCTTTAATCTAATACATTCACCTTTCCCACAGACTACTGACATTCAGGTTCAGTTGGCCACAAGTGTTGTAGAAACCACTCTAGGTGAAGAAAAAATTTTAATCAACTTAAAAAATCCATTTAGATGTGAATGCCTTTGGATAAGATAAATATGCAAACGCAAGTGTTCAGATGCTTCTTTGAGAAAACAATAGGATAGAGCACCATTGTGTAAGAGACAAAAAAGGCTTGAAATATCTACCAAGTATATCACTGAAGTTCTATTAATTAAAAAATACTGTATGCTGTAAGATTTTGTCGGGCACACTTAACATCAATTGAAACTAAAATTTAACCAGTTTTTCCATATGCTGCATTAATCAACTATTTTATAGGCTCAATAACTGGTTTTAAGAAAAAAGACTTGGGAAATTTTATCAACATGCAAACAAATTTGCTAAACACAAGTTGTACCAACATTCTGATTAATAAATTACTTTCTAAAACAATGCTAGCTTAGACATTCAACTACAGACCATTTTATTGAGTACCTATTATAACCAATACTTTTAAATATAGCACTGAATTTAAGGCAACTTACAATGAACAATGGTAGAAGTAGTAAGTATGAAGGGTGCATCACATTCTATTAAAATTCCAATATTATCCACTGTGCTACCATTTCTCACAAGATAGTCTGACTGGTGGGTGTTTTCAGAATTCAAATGAGGTAAGAAATAGTTTAAAATTTTGCTTTCCATGATGGCAAAAGGGAAATTAGAAACTGAACATAATAATTTGAAAATGTTTTTAAGCCTAACTCACACCCTAAAGATTTTAGAAAGAATCTATTACTGAAATCATAGGCCCATTTGGGAGATTGTTTTTAATCAGTTTCCATTACATTTAAACACATCAACAGGTAAGCCACAAGTATTCAACTGTTATAATTTAAACTGTGAGACACTCTAATAAGCATAAATCTCCCTGAACATCTTCATTTTTAAAACAGAATGTAATTTCTAAATCTAAAACATCAAAAGTGTTGGAGAAGGTTAGTTATATAATATTGGCACAGTATTTTTTTTTTAGCAACTTCAAAAATTTCAGTTTGTCACCTGAAGAAGCCAAGGTTTCTCTTTCAATAGGTTAACTTTAAAATTACTTAACATATTCCAGAAGCACCTACCTCTCATGTCTAAGAGACGAATTTACTATCATCATGCAGTATTAATCAGTTTAGATGAGTCTAAATTGAGTCTAAAACGAGACTGCCTACCAGGTAAGCTCTCTTGCAGAATTAAGAAGTATTTCTTGATACTTAAGTATCTCTTGAGATATTAAGCCCAAATCTTTGCCTCTCTAAAGATGGAACTCAATATGCTGTTGTAACCATGGATTCACAACTATAAAAATTTGAGCTAGGGAAGAAACTTGAATATTTAGTCTAAATCTCTAATAGCACAGCTGCCAAAAATGAGGCCGGTCCATCAAAGTGGAGGCAGTGTCCTTGCTGACAGCATGAAGTGCTTTTTTGAGGTTTATGGGTTGATCTGCTGAACACAAGGCCATCACCCCACTTTTAGAAAAAAATATTTGCGTTTAAAATACTGCCATATCTTAACTGTTCTTTATGCAATGATTAAAGAATCTACAAATAAACCCAACTGAGGCACATTATGTTTAAATGTTTCTTAGGTAAAAAGAAAAAAAGTCAGGCACCAGAACTGCAATATCGATGCAAATCCTTAAAACTACATTTGGCCTTTTTTAAGTTTGGAAAAACTAAGATTCAAGCTGTACTGTGCATCTATAAAATATACCCATTTCAGGAAGTTTTAAATACATAATCAGATGAACTCAGACTGTAAATACACAAATTTAGCAAGTGGGACCCATATCACTAGGTAACAAAAGTTTTAACCTGTAAGTTAGTTATTATGGTATCACCATTTGGTCATATGTATAATCAGCCATGATAGTGGTTAATTTTCAGTAGCCTAGTACATGTTTAATTATGATAACTGCCTTTTAACCACCTATAAAAAGTTTAATAATATTTTTATTAACATGTTTAAGACCACAGAATTCTTAGTCTGTGCCTCTAAATTATCTTGTTACTAGAATCATTTTCAAACTAGTGGAGATACTCTTCATATATATAAGGCAATTTTGCACGTGCTACAAGTGCTTGCTTCAACAGGATTTTGGAATAAATTGCTGAACTACATGATAATCCTCACTCCTATTTCTGGAAATGACTGTCCCTTAAAAATTGTCTTGCCTTATCTCAAAGAGCTGCTTTTTATATTACTTCTTAAATAGTCCACAAACATTAACATCAAAAGTTCACAGAAATCCTGTTATATGTATATAAATATACATTCATGCCTGCCATCTACAAGAGTCTGGGGTTTTTTTTTTTGTTCCTTTATCTTAATCTTCTTTTTCCATTTTATTCTCTTTTTAGTATCCTAAAACAGTTACTTCCTTATGACTGATGCACTTATTAGCACATCCACAATATAAAAATGGAAATTTACAAATAAAATTTGGGAGTATTTAGGATTACAGGTGATCAAAAGCTAACAGATCTAGCTCAACAGTAACTGACACAATTTATTAAGTAGAAAACAATGCACCTCTATATTAGAAAAACTCCATGACTTCACTATCAAGCAAGACTTAACAATTATTGTCAATCATTTAGATTATTTGTAAGAGAAAATTCAAGAGCAAAAGTATCTTTGTTTAAATTCAAGGGGGCTCATTCTAGTAATAAACACATTATATCATTGACAAGCAGAGAAATTGCTTAGTATTTTCCTCTGACTCCTTTAGGAACTGTTCTTGGAATTTTCTTTTGGCTTTAAAGTGGGGATCACTTTGATCTAGGTATCCTTTGAAGCAAAACCACTTAGAAACCAGTATTTTGCCCTAGTGGGAAGAAATGGTACAGAAGATCAAAAAGCTTGAATGTTCACTTTTTAAATATTTGAAGACACAGAGAGTTAACATCAATTCAGATTTTATGTGAACATTCATAAACCAACCTTACATTGTAACTATTTGTAACAAATAGATCTGTCAGACTTTATACTTCTTTCAAAATCATGATGCCATCACACACTATGTGATACTGATGGAAACACTAGGAAAAGTTCTTCAGATGCAAAGACGGTCCAAATGTTCATCAGAGTGCACCCTGCAATCTCACCTCGAGAAGATGAAATCAGTAGGAAAGCCTAATTAGAATGCTAAATGTCATTTGATCATATCTAACTTTAAAAAATAAGAACAATCCCTGTGATTACTGCTATCTACCTGTTAATATGAGTTTCTTATGTATGTCTCAAATTCCAGAGTGAGATTCCCTGGCCTTTAGATTATGTCCCCTTTAAAGGACTCAACATAAGCACTTACTTAAACTGATAAGATGGCAGAGGATGAGACAGAAACTATTGATACTCACACAGACTCCCCTCAGCGGTACCTACATCTGACAGCATTTTTTTTTTTAACTTTTTTTGTATTGGGATATAGCCGATTATGTTGTGATAGTTTCAGGCAAACAACGAACTGGACTCAGCCACACATACATGTTATCTGTTCTCCCCCAAACTTCCATCCAGGCTGCCACATAACACTGAGCTATATCGCAGGTCCCCTGTTGTCAGCATTCTTAAACAGTAAGCAACCAGGATCTCTTTCAGATCAAAAAGAAAGCTGGAATTCAAGGAGATATTTAAACATCAGTACACACATGTATGGTCTCACTTCCATGTATTACTGTGCCTTGTTCCTCCACTACAGAACACAAAAATGCGATACTTCTATATAAAGTTAAAAATGTAATTCTGAAGAAATGCAAACATACATTCTAACATGATAGGTTGCTGTAATGTGTACATTTCTGTCCACACAAAATAATTAGACAATACAAGCAAGAATTCATCAAGGTTAAATGAGCTCAACTCCTCAGATTAATACACTGGTCCTGATCTCAGCAAGCACCTTTACCTTGTTTTCACCTTTTTTATTTTGTAGTTTACTGAAAGCTTCTTTTTTGTATATAATAATCTCAATAGAAAAATCTTCACCTGCAAATATAAGGTAAATTCTTTTTCACAGCTATAGGCTGTAGTACTGATTTCTCCAGGTATCAGTGGAGAATGGAAAATTTGCATGTGTTGTTAATTCCAGATTCTAAGAAAACTGTCCCAAGACCCTGTTGCCACAGCCATGCCATCATCAGTTACACCTAAACAGCTGACACGGTTGTCATGACCAGCAAGAACACCTGAAAGACAACAGCAGTGTAAAGTTAGAGATGGGCAAGTTTCAGGATCAAACAAGTATATACAGGAAGATCTTAGATGGGGACTTATGAGCATGTATATAAAATAAAATTCCTTTTTATTACATGACTTTCTGACATATCCATCAAATTGTGTTTTTCATTTTTGAAAAATGGATAACTATGCTTTCTTATATTCAAAATCATCTCTTCAAAAACATGTAGACTTTTATGTCGTTAATAACTTCATGATAGTTCTGAATTTTGCTGATAATTTTAAATGAAATTTAATGAACTTTTACCACCAGAACAACAGAAACTTAAGAATACACCACCAAAAATACCAACATAATTTACTCTATTCCTTTAACCACTAACACTGGAATGTTTCAGTCATAACTCTGTTTAACCATCAAACTCATCTAGTTTTAGTTTATTCTGAATATTAAGCTTATCTGATCTTCTGACCACCAGACAGGATAAAATTAAATATTCCCAACTGTTTGGGAGGAAAATGAGATGTAAAGATTAAAAAAAAAAATCAGACTATATCAAATTCTCAGAATCTTTCTTTAAGATACTGTTTGAGTTTGCAATATCTCTCACATGTAATTAAGCATATCATTTTCACCCAATCTCAGGCACAGAAGTTAATCTTGTATAACTCTTTAATATCTGCAGTACCTTCTGTATAGCAATGTTTGGCAAAAGTCAAATTTACCATTATGGATTGAAGTAACAAAAAATGGCCACTGTGACTAAATGCTCCAAATCATATTGGAAAGATGAATTAGTAATTCATGTCAATTCAATTTTAAGGTGAAAGTAGCCAGTTGAGTCAACCTGAAACCAAACAGCTATCAGCAAAGCAAAACTAAATCTCAAGCAGATGTTAAAAAATGTGAAAAACAAACACATTTCTATTTTGTTATGGATACTGATTCAATCCAGGCAAAACACCTAATACCTCAAAAAAGTAATCAGCTAAACCATGAACTCTTCTGCAGTCTCTTAAGAGAGGTTGTAGAAAATTATCCCTAGGAATGCTGACAGTGCCTCTACTTCAGAAACCTCAAAACTGTACAGGAATTTACAAGGGTAAGGACACAAAGCCGCAAGGACAGCAAGGATATGAGAGCAATGGCAACAAAAGTTTGTGAGCTGTATGTTGCTGGTGATTGTTAATGGACCCCAAAATGCTGAGTTGAAAGCAAATGCTCTGATAAGCCAACAACAACAAAAATGACTGCAGAAGCTCCAAAGGGGTCAGAAACTAGCGGAACCAAGTATCTCTGGAACCACAGGAGCAAAGATGGGGTAAATGAAGACTGCATTAGAAAACATCTGGGCATCGATTAGACTGTCCAGGTCTCTACCTTCACTCTGCAGAGTCAGATGATTTATCATCCTGCTAGAACACAAGACTAGAGACGTGCTAGAGAGAGAACAAGGGTCTCTTAACTGGAAGAAAATAGGCATAGCTGAGATCAGTGCAACTACTGAAAGCTGAGGAATAAGGAAATTTTACTTCCTGTTTCACACTCCAGCTTCATCAGCCCTAAACTGTCAGTCAGCTTAGAGATTCCAGGTAGAAAACTGGAAAAATTCACATCAGAGAACACAGCAGACCCAAGGGGGGAAAGGTCATAAGACATCAGAAATTCCCTAATGAAAGCCTGGCCAGATCATTGTACAGTGAGGCCTACTGTCAGTACACCCCAAGCATACACAGGGCTTTCAGACAGTTTTAATGCCTTACTCTTAAGGATAATTAAGAGGCTAAAAATCATCAGAGTTTCAAGGAAATACACTATACAGGAGACTGAAAAAAAATAAGGGTGAGAAAAGGCAACTTGGAAAAAAAAAATTATGCTTAAAGAAAACTTCAAGAGAGGCTTTTGTTAATCCACCCTACAGAAACAAGACTTTTACTCATGAAAAGAATGCCCTTAAAAAAAAAAAAAATCTCAAAAAATAGTAGGAAAAATGGAAAACCAAAGCTTAACAGATGGTTCATGTAAAGAAAAGGCAAGGATTTCTCCCAGAACATAAAGGCAAAAAAAGACAGATGGAAAATAGAGAAACTAAGAAAGTCAAAGGAAAGTCCAAAAAGTCCAACATCAGAATAATGGGAGTCCTACAAAGAGAATGATAAAGGAGAAAAATGTGTGCCTGATTAAATAAGCCCCCTAAAACTTCCCAGAGCTAGAGAGCACAGAAGATCAAAAAGGTCCACTGAATACTCAGAATGATGGAAATGAATCTACCTCCAGACAGCAAAACTTGCAGAAAGTTTGAAGAGTAATGAGAAGCACATCAAAAGTAAGAATGTGAGCCCCAAAATTAAAAAGTCCAATAATTTGACCCTAGAGAATATTAAGAAGCTGCATCGCAAAAGAAGTCACATGCATATGTCACTGCTCAGCAGTACGTACTGTTTTAAAAATTCATAAGTGTGCAATAAACACTGACTGATGTTCTAAACAGAATTCACTACATGGGAAAAATTGGAAGAAGGAAGCTGAGGTAGGAGGAAGGATGTTAAAGCCAAACCTCAAGAGATAATGCCTAAATGTTAATTTTAAAAAATCAATACAGATATGTTTAAAGATACAGAAATAAGTACTTAAAAGTAGCTACCTCTAGGAGCAGAAAATATGGGCTGAGGTCAGAAGACTGCTGTGTTTCAGTAATAACCTATGTAGACCTAGGTGATTCTTTGCATATAATTTTGATTCTAAAAAACATTTTAAGTCACTCTGTAATTTGTTATTAATGACAGTCCCCATTACGACTTGATGCTAGAATTTCAGAAGCTGCAGGGGAGAACTCAGTATGAGATTAAGAGGAGACAGTGATTCTATGCCCTTTCCTAGACAAGATCTGAACCAAAAAGAGGATGCATAGCAATTACAATGTTTCCTGTCAGATTATAAACAAACTGTAATCTGGAAGACCACACTAGATTATATTCACTGTTCATCCTTATGTCAAAATTTACCAAACATGAAAATATATAATCAGATAATACTCTTCAGAAAATAGAAACATAAATGCAGTTTATGAACTGTAACTGAACTCAAAGGTTAAAAAGAGCCATGAATGAAAACTGCCAGGTTGCCATTCCCCAGGGTATCCGGGAGACCTCAAGAACAACTGATAGGAAACTTCATGTTTCCTGACAAAAAAACTAATGTGTACCAGTTTACTGACCTGCACGATCTCCTTTGAGTGTGTCCCATACGTTACAATTGAAGTCATCATAGCCAGCTAACAGGAGACGTCCACTTTTTGAGAAAGCTACAGAAGTGATCCCACAGATGATATTGTCATGAGAATACAATAACAACTCTTGGTCTGCACGAAGGTCAAAGAGCCGGCAAGTGGCATCATCAGAGCCAGTGGCAAAGGCATATCCATTTGGGAAAAACTACAAAGAAAAGCAACAAACACTTATTCCATATAAGTACACAAAAGTTATGTAAGGCAGTTTAATGATGGACTCTGGGGTAAGACAGTTCAGTTCAGTAGCTCATTTGTGTCTGACTCTTTACGACCCCAGGGACTGCAGCACACCAGGCTTCCCTGGTGTGTCCATCGAGTCAGTGATGTCATTCAACCATCTCATCCTCTATTGTCCCCTTCTCCTCCTGTCTTCAATCTTTCCCAGTATCAGGGTCTTTTCCAATGAGTCAATTCTTCGCATCAGGTGGCCAAAATACTGGAATTTCAGCTTCAATATCAGTCCTTCCGATGAATATTCAGGACTGATTTCCTTTAGGACGGACTGGATAGATCTCTTTGTAGTCCAAGGGACTCTCAGGAGTGGGTAAGACAGACCTAAATTTCAACTTGGCTTTGGATCAGGTAGGTGATTTTAAGCACTGAAGATTCCTGAACACTTGGGCCTTGTACATGCTGCGTGCTAAGTCGTTTCAGTCGTGTCTGACTCTTTGCAACCCTATGGACTGCAGTCTACGAGGCTTCTCTGTCCATGGGATTCTCCAGACAAGAATATTGGAGTGGGTTGCCATGCCCCGCTCCGGGGGATCTTTCTGACCCAGGGATCAAACTGGCATCTCTTATGTTTCCTGCATTGGCAGGCAGGTTCTCTACCACTGTGCCACCTGGGAAGCCTTAGTTTCAGCTTTAGCATGTTGGTTAGGGCAGAGTGAAATAACACACACAAAGGACCCATAACCCATTGTTCAGCACAAGACACATATTCAATAAATCCTGGCTCCGGTCCTCTGCTATTGTTTAGTCACTAAGTCGTAGACACTTTTTTTGCGACCCCTTGGACTGTAGCCCGCCAGGCTCCTCTGTCCATGGAATTTCCCAGGCAAATCCTTCCTTCTCCAGATCTTCCCAACCCAGCGATCAACCCAGATCTCCTGCTTTGGCAGGTGGAAACTTTGCCCTTGAATCACCAGGGAAGCCCCTGATCCTCCATATGTTTTACTAAAACATTTAAATCAAATATTACTATTTATAGTATTTATATATATATGTGGACTCAAAGACATGTTCCAAAAACCTCATTATGAGAAATAAATAAAAACATTTTATAAAAGAGAACATAAATCATCCAGTTAGGCTAGGTTATAAAGTAAAGCTAGCAGTAGACTAAATGTTCTCACGTGTGTGCATGCAAACACACACACACACACACACACAGAAAAAACTATGCACTATTAGTTTGTGAATCTCGTTTCTCAGATACTGTGGCACTACTCAACATTTTTTACAAAGAAGAAATCACTTCTCTTCATATATCTACTGGTCATCTGTGTTGCTTTTTTAGGACCTATTGATCCACAGGAATAAAATGAAGAATAAATTTGTTTTCTTTGTGGCAAATACAGCTTACCATTTTCCTTCTAATATTGTTTACTTAAAAAAAAATATAACCAACAGTATTTTTCACAGGGCTAGAACAAATAACTTCACAATTTGTATGGAAATACAAAAAACCTCAAATAGCCAAAGCAATCTTGAGAAAGAAGAATGGAACTGGAGGAATCAACCTGCCTGACTTCAGGCTCTACTGCAAAGCCATAGTCATCAAGACAGTATGGTACTGGCACAAAGACAGACATNAAAAAAATATAAAGCAATTTTTTGGAAGTATCACAGGCCCTGATTTCAAACTATACTACGAAGCTACAGGAATCAAAAGTGTATGTTACTGACACTAAAACAGATACACAGATCAATGGAACAGAATAGCCCAGAAATAAACCCATAAACACACAGTCAACACAAAGGAGGCAAGAATATACAATGAGGAAAAGGCAATAAATGGTGTTGGGAAAACTGGCCAGCTCCATGCAAAAGCATCAAACTGGATGACTTTCTCATACCATATATTAAAAAATAATCTCAAATGGATTAAATACTTAGATGTATAAATTTGAAACCATAAATCTCCTAGAACATAGGCAGTATGCTTTTTTTCTTTTTTTCTGTACTGTGTGGCTTGTGGGATTTTAGTTCCCAGACCAGGGATCAAACTCAGGCCCTTTGCAGTGAAAGCACAGAGTCCTAACCACTGGACTGCCAGGGAATCCCCAGGCAGTAAAGACTCTACCTGTGATGCAGGAGACCAGGGTTCGACCCCTGGGTCGAGAAGATCCCCTGGAGAACAAAATGGCAGCCCACTCCAGTATTCTTGCCTGGAGAATCCCATGGACAGAGGAGCCTGGTGGGTTACAGTCCATGGGGTCACAAAGAGTTGGACACAACTGAGTGACTAATACACAATAACACACACATGCTCTTTGACACAGGTCTTAGCAATATTTTATTCTGGATCTGTCCCTTCAGGCAAGGAAAGCAAAAGCAAAAATAAACAAATGCAACTAAACCAAACTAGAAAAAGCTTTTGCACATGAAGAAACTATTGAGAAAAGGAAAAGGCAGCCTCCTAAGTGAGAGAAGATACTTGCAAACAATATATCCAAAACAAGGTTAATATTCAAAACATGCAAACAATCTGCAAAACTCAGTATCAAAAAACTAAATAACCTGATTAAAATACAGACAGGAGAACTAAACAGACATTGTTCCAACGAAGACACACAAAGAGCAAAGGGACACACGAAAAGATGCTTGACATCACTAATCATCAGGGAAACGCAAAAATAAAGATATCTTAAAAACCTACAAATATTTAAAACTATAGAAGCTACTTCTAAATAACTTCATGGGTCAAAGAGATCAAAAGGAAAATTATAAAGAATTTTTCACTAAATGAAAATGAATCAAAATTTGTGGAATGTAGCAAAAAGCAATGCTTAGAAAGGAACTTAAGTTCCAATATTAGAAAAGAGGAAAGGTTTCAAACCAAGAATACTGGAGTGTGTTGCCATTTCCTTCTCCAGGGGAATCTTCCCCAGCCAGGGATCAAACCTGGATCTTTCGCATTGTAGGCGGATTCTTTACCAACTGAGCTACCAGGGAAGCCCTGATAAACCTTTAACCAAATGCATTAGTTTGCTAGACCTGCTGTAACAAAGGAGCACAAGCTGAATGGCTTAAACAACAGAAATTTATCGTTTCATAGGTCTGGAGGGTAGAAGTCTGAAATCAAGGTGTCTGAGGCCTTAAAAGGGTCTGTTAGGCCAATCTCCTTGGTTTATAGATGGGCTCACTATCTTCCTATGTCTCGTCACACTGTTAACACTGTGTTTGTCTCTAAATTTCCCTTTTCTAAGAGCAAGAGTCATATTGGATTAAGGGGGACACCAATCCAGGATGACTCAACTAATTAATTATATCTGCAATAACTATTTTCAAATAAGGTCACAATCTGAAGTACTGGGGTTTAGGACCTCAACATGTAAATTTTTAGAGGTATTCAATTCAACCCACAAGATCGATCAGGAAAAAACTAAGAGACAAATTACCAATATCATGAATGAGATACCCTATAGATTCCATAGCTATCAAAAGAAAAATAAGGGAATATTATGAACAACTGTAAGCTAACACATCTGAGAACACAGGTTACAGAGCCAAATTTCTTGAAAGGCAAACTCTACCAAAGCTTACTCATGAAGAAATGGACAGCTTGCTGCTGCTGCTAAGTCATTTCAGTCGTGTCCGACTCTGTGCGACCCCAGAGACAGCAGCCCACCAGGCTCCCCGGTCCCTGGGATTCTCCAGGCAAGAACACTGGAGTGGGTTGCCATTTCCTTCTCCAGTGCATGAAAGTGAAAGGTGAAAGTGAAGTCGCTCAGTCGTGTCCGACTCTTCGCAACCCCATGGACTGCAGCCCACCAGGCTCCTCCATCCATAGGATTTTCCAGGCAAGAGTACTGGAGTGGGGTGCCATTGCCTTCTCCGAATGGACAGCTTAAGTAGGACTAAATATAATTAGGAGACTAAATTTTTAGTTAAATTTCTTCTCATACAAGAAAACTTCCTTGGCCAGACAGCAAAGTCAACCAAACAATTAAGGATGAAATCTTATCAATTCCCCACAAAGTGTTAACTTCTCAGCTCCTCCTATGAGTCTAGCATTAAGCTAATACCAAAGTGGGAACAAAATTTCTCAAGAAATGAAAAATCATATAACTTATCAATATGGATGCAAATCTTAAAATTTCAACATATCAAAATCCACCAGTAAATAAAAAATGATTATGTATTAAAGGCAAGTGAGGCTAAATGTAGGGTTAATATTTGAAATTCGACTCATGTAAATTCACCATTTAGAAGACTGAAAAATATAAAATCACATGATCATCTCAATAGATGAAGAAAAGGCATTTGATAAACTTTAACACTCATTCTTGATAAATCTGCAGCAAACTAGGAACAGAAGAGATCACCAACGTGATAAAGGTGGTGGGATGTGAGCTGGACAGGATTGGATGTGCCCGCTCTAAAATTCTACTCTGCAAGCCAGGCTGGCCTAATAGCAGGGCAGGTCACAGAGCCTTTACTTTCTCTGATATTCTCTAAAAAGATGATATAAAAGTGACTTACAATATGTACATGATAAATAAAATTCATCCCCAAAATATCGTAGTGAAAAATCAGAGTACATCTTATACATATATACAGTAGCAATTACAGTACTTTTGGAAAATCTAGTCACCTGTATACATTCTGACATCTGATCTGCATAGTACAATTTACCTAGGTCAAGGAGTACCCCACTTTCTAATATTCCTCCCCTCAATCCTGTCTGATAAACCATTTTGATTGTCATTCAAAATGCCTTTTGGCTTTAATTTATACACGTATGTCTAGTTCACTCTCATATATACGGAGTTATTATCTGGCTTAATCTACTTGTGGCTACATGTTGGAACTGTTTTTTCCTTAATATGAAGGAGTTATAAATAATTTATACCATTTACTGAGCATCCCTCTCGTTTCATTTAGTTTCCACACCACGGTAGGATTATTCCTATGGAGGAATGTGTGGCTCACAGAGGTTAAGTAGCCCACCTGATCTCTCACAGCTGATTTCCAGATTACTAAGATTCGATCCAGGGTTTGGTGGATTTCAAAAGCTATGCTCTCTACACTAAATAGCCAC
>SJYA01000089.1:740222-779502 GCA_006410615.1 Neotragus moschatus | reverse complement strand
TCCAGTGCATGAAAGTGAAAGGTGAAAGTGAAGTCGCTCAGTCGTGTCCAACTCTTCGCAACCCCATGGACTGCAGCCCACCAGGCTCCTCCATCCATAGGATTTTCCAGGCAAGAGTACTGGAGTGGGGTGCCATTGCCTTCTCCGAATGGACAGCTTAAGTAGGACTAAATATAATTAGGAGACTAAATTTTTAGTTAAATTTCTTCTCATACAAGAAAACTTCCTTGGCCAGACAGCAAAGTCAACCAAACAATTAAGGATGAAATCTTATCAATTCCCCACAAAGTGTTAACTTCTCAGCTCCTCCTATGAGTCTAGCATTAAGCTAATACCAAAGTGGGAACAAAATTTCTCAAGAAATGAAAAATCATATAACTTATCAATATGGATGCAAATCTTAAAATTTCAACATATCAAAATCCACCAGTAAATAAAAAATGATTATGTATTAAAGGCAAGTGAGGCTAAATGTAGGGTTAATATTTGAAATTCGACTCATGTAAATTCACCATTTAGAAGACTGAAAAATATAAAATCACATGATCATCTCAATAGATGAAGAAAAGGCATTTGATAAACTTTAACACTCATTCTTGATAAATCTGCAGCAAACTAGGAACAGAAGAGATCACCAACGTGATAAAGGTGGTGGGATGTGAGCTGGACAGGATTGGATGTGCCTGCTCTAAAATTCTACTCTGCAAGCCAGGCTGGCCTAATAGCAGGGCAGGTCACAGAGCCTTTACTTTCTCTGATATTCTCTAAAAAGATGATATAAAAGTGACTTACAATATGTACATGATAAATAAAATTCATCCCCAAAATATCGTAGTGAAAAATCAGAGTACATCTTATACATATATACAGTAGCAATTACAGTACTTTTGGAAAATCTAGTCACCTGTATACATTCTGACATCTGATCTGCATAGTACAATTTACCTAGGTCAAGGAGTACCCCACTTTCTAATATTCCTCCCCTCAATCCTGTCTGATAAACCATTTTGATTGTCATTCAAAATGCCTTTTGGCTTTAATTTATACACGTATGTCTAGTTCACTCTCATATATACGGAGTTATTATCTGGCTTAATCTACTTGTGGCTACATGTTGGAACTGTTTTTTCCTTAATATGAAGGAGTTATAAATAATTTATACCATTTACTGAGCATCCCTCTCGTTTCATTTAGTTTCCACACCACGGTAGGATTATTCCTATGGAGGAATGTGTGGCTCACAGAGGTTAAGTAGCCCACCTGATTTCTCACAGCTGATTTCCAGATTACTAAGATTCGATCCAGGGTTTGGTGGATTTCAAAAGCTATGCTCTCTACACTAAATAGCCACTTCTGTCTTCCTGACTGCTCTCTCTTGGGGTTGTTCCCCTGACTGTGGAGATACAGGACACTGTTCTCCTTTCAACACAGCTGATACTCTGGATCCACTTTTTTGTTCAAGATTATCTTGCCCTGTAAATCTAGAAATTAAACTCATTCCTGTTCCCCTGCAAATGAAGACTTAGGCCTATTAAAACCTTTCCATTAAAAAAAAAAAATCAAACTCTTATTATTTGGGGATTAAATGTTGTTAAGAACACATTATTTATAGAATCCTTAAAGGGAATTTGTTGTTAA
Source organism: Neotragus moschatus (assembly GCA_006410615.1). Taxonomy (NCBI): domain Eukaryota; kingdom Metazoa; phylum Chordata; class Mammalia; order Artiodactyla; family Bovidae; genus Neotragus; species Neotragus moschatus. The sequence goes on along the minus strand of SJYA01000089.1, from coordinate 777,864 downwards.
AATCATACTATGGAGCTCAACACTTTATATGCACAATAAATTTTCCTGAGAAATGCTGTTCACTTACACTGACAGCATTAATATCCGACAAATGCCCAGTGAAAGACTGTCTGCACATTCCATCTCGAATATCCCATAATTTTGAAGAGGCATCACAAGCACCGGNTTAAAGGGAATTTGTTGTTAAAATCATACTATGGAGCTCAACACTTTGTATGCACAATAAATTTTCCTTAGAAATGCTGTTCACTTACACTGACAGCATTAATATCCGACAAATGCCCAGTGAAAGACTGTCTGCACATTCCATCTCGAATATCCCATAATTTTGAAGAGGCATCACAAGCACCGGAAACAAAAGTCCTCATGTCAGGACTCAGGGAAAGACTCATCACATCTCCAGAATGCCCAGTGAATGTGGTGGTCTGCTGGGCAGTTTCAATGTCCCATAAAGCACTATAGTCAAAAATAGAGAGAAATCATTAATGACTGTTCTCCCCTCTTGCATTAATTCCTACTACCACGCTCAACCTCCAATTAGTAATCTTCTGGAATAAACTCACCAAGTTGTGTCTCCTGAACTTGTAACTATTTGGCTATCATCTAAAAACCGACAGCAGGACAAGTAGCCTACAGCACAGAGATAACAAAGGTTAGGTTATCACTGATTAATTCAACTACCATATAAAATAGTAATATGTATTTTAGAAATATAATACCTGGGCAACAGTGTTTGTTAGTAAAATCTATAGTTCTACTTTTTTTTTAGTTCTACTTTTAATAACTTCCAATTCTATGCTGCCTTCAACTTTAAGTTACCAACAAACCCTCTCTTAGGTATTTACTATGTCAATGACTCTGAAAGTTACAAACTTGAGTAAAAGACCCAGTCCCTTCCACCTACTATAATTACCTAGGAGAAGGATACGCCTTAATACAAATATTATCTATAATCTATGGCAGACTGGGTTAAGTACCCTGGAGAAATACTTTTAAAACCTCAGTGAAAGCCTCATTCAAAAGGTGGATTCAAAAATAAAAAGGTGGATTTGAATGCTCAGAATTCACCAGTTGTTCAAAATATGGAAATAGCAGGAGGAATACCATTATAGAAATTTTATAAAAATTATAGCCAAACAGTACTTCCAAGAATTCAAAGAGGCTGAAACCTGGTAAGTAAGTGGCAACAAATTCCTATGAACACTGCTAGCCAAATACCATACTGATGAACTATGGTGTGCACACTAATAAAGCAATGCATTATCACACAGTGAAAAAATACTTCATAAATGCATCTTGATACACACTTTCAATTACATAATGAAGCATCCATATCCCATAATTGTTATAGGTTTTCAGAGAATACAGAAAATCATATTTGCTTTCTTTCTGTATTCATTATTGTTTGAATTTTTTGCAATAAGTAATTTCTACAAAATACTATTTTTAAAAGAAAAACAGAAGTAGAGTCATCATTTGTATAATTATAAAAAGTCAATGCTTCTCAGATTGACAGTAATTTCCACTGTCACTTGACTAATATGCATCCTTTGGTCAGTTGAGCCCCTTCTGTCCCTCTTTCTCCTTGATCTTCAGAGAAGTCAAATTTGGGGGGAAACGACAGTATGTAGCGAAGCTCACCTGTGTGACCCGGCAACTCTCGGCTCACTCTCACATTGCCCTCTCTGGTTTTTAAGTTATATATAGAGCAGATGTTGTCCAGTCCTCCACAAGCGACGTAATTACCAGAGGGCGCATAAGCACAGGTCATCACCCAGGAAGATCGCAGAGGGATCGCATGCATCTGCAGAACCAACACGACAGCAACACTAAGGCTACAAAAGTCACGGAGTTTTCAAACCTATTCACAGTGAAGTGGATACTACGCAAACATAAATATATCTTAAAAATAAGCCAAGTAAAATAAAGACTACAATGAGCTGAGAAACTGAAAGACAACAAAAAAAAGCACACTAAAATGCCCGTTATACTTTCTACATATTGCCAACCATTTGGATTTAAGTGCTCTTTTCAGAAAGTATTCTTTTACGAAGAACAAAGACAGAGAATGTTTCAACACTAATAGAGCTGTTTGAAATATTAAGTGTAAAATGCTAAAAAAAAAAAAAAACTTAATAAAATTCTTGGCTTTTTGCAGTAGTGTTCAAAAGAAGAATTTCCTACAACAGAACACTGAACAATACAAGAACTGGAGTTGAATAGAATGGTCCTTCCATGAAGAACTATGTTTTTCCAATAACTCATATTCTGGGCTTGAATTTGAACAACGGTAATAGTTTGCACTGATCTACTCACACCANCAAAAGACACCATCATTATGGTAGAAAAAGAAGAAGAACTAAAGAGCCTTGTGATGAAAATGAAAGAGGAGAGTAAAAAAGTTAGCTCAAAGCTCAACATTCAGAAAACGAAGATCATGGCATCCAGTCCCATCACTCATGGCAAATAGATGGGGAAACAGTGGAAACACCGGCAGACTTTATTTCGGGGGGCTCTAAAATCACTGCAGATAGGGACTGCACCTATGAAATTAAAAGACGCTTACTCCTTGGAAGGAAAGTTATGACCAACCTAGATAGCATAAGCAAAAGCAGAGACATTACTANGATGGGGAAACAGTGGAAACACCGGCAGACTTTATTTCGGGGGGCTCTAAAATCACTGCAGATAGGGACTGCACCTATGAAATTAAAAGACGCTTACTCCTTGGAAGGAAAGTTATGACCAACCTAGATAGCATAAGCAAAAGCAGAGACATTACTATTTGTCAACAAAGGTCCGTCTAGTCAAGGGTATGGTTTTTCCAGTAGTCATGTGTGGATGTGAGAGTTTGACTATAAAGAAAGCTGAGCACCAAAGAATTGATTCTTTTGAACTGTGGTGTTGGAGAAGACGCTTGAGAGTCCCTGGATGGCAAGGAGATCCAACCAGTACTAGAGTGGGTAGCCTTTCCCTTCTCCAGGGGATCTTCCCAACCCAGGGATCGAACCCAGATCTCCCACATTGCAGGTGGATTCTTTATCAGCTAAGCCACAAGGGAAGCCCAAGAATACTGGGGTGGGTAGTCTACCCCTTCTCCAACAGATCTTCCCCACCCAGGAATCAAACCAGGGTCTCCTGCATTGCAAGCAGATTCTTTACCAACTTTCTTTATCAGGGAAGCCCCATATACATGGGAAGCACAATTCATTTTTCCAACCACATTTGTTCCAAACATTTTCACCTAAAGGTTACGGTAGTATTTTCTTCAACTCTGTTTTTCCCCACTGTGCTTTGCAGGCATTATTTGTTGAATTAATGTCCCCAAAGGACAACTTGTTCCATTCATTCAGGCGAAAAATGCCAGCCATCACCTGCAACAAAGGCTAAATGGATATATGATCTTTTTGGTGGCCTTTGACCTATTTATAAACACTTAGAATATTTCTATATAAAGGTGTTCATAAGTAGTTACACAAACATATGATTTGATTCTCTCATTCTCAGTCTAATTGTAGGTTTAGAAACCTGATTTGGCAGGGAATAATTTAGCCCACTCTCCTACAATGAAAAGAACTTCCAGAAATGACAGTGATGGCCTGAGCCATGTTCAAAAATGGTGCAGTTGAAGACTAAATCCTATAAAAAGAGCTCTCTGATTTTAAGCTTTATGAAAATGAACTATCATTGTTTAGGTTATTTTTCTTAATTCAGTCATTCAATAAAAAATGTCTATTGTACACTGTGTCAGGTGTACTACTCTAGGCACCATGGAACCAGCAGCAGACCAAAAATCCCTGCCCTCACAGAGCTAACCTTAATATTGACAAGACAAAACACTGCAAGTGAACATTATTGAATTTAGTCTAATGAACAGTTATATTCACTATAAAACTGAATATAAGGGGTTCGTTCCCAATTAACAGCTGAATTTCTTACTGTTTATCTTAAGAAATGCAAGCTCTGATATTAACATCTTTGTGCAAAGTAAGAGAAAAGTGCTGCTTCTCACGCCAAATCAAACAAGCAGAAATTACAAAAGAAAACCTATGTTTTTTCTATTTCTGTTTTCTTTTTCAATTTAAAATAAACTATGGTTAATCAATGATACTCAAATATAAAACACAAAATTTTTTAATGAATCATGTATTGTACCAAACAGCATACATTTCTATTATGTTATGTGTTTATACCTTAGTTAAATATACAGTTAAGTTATATTTCTGGAATTAAGAGAGAAAAAAAGGAAAGAAGGAAGAAAGGATTTTTAATTATAGCATGACATTAAACTGAAAAGTATGCGGTATTTTACATATATGTGGTTACTTGAAATCATGTAAGATGATTTAGTGAGCTATAAGCTCATGACATTCTACTTGGATTCTGGTGAGATATAAAGATGATTGAGACACAGAATTTTCCAGTCAGACACAGGTGGTGGAGGCAAACATGCACAAGGAACTATAATACAAAGCAAGCTGCAATCAACCCTATAACACAAATCTGAAAAGCTGTACAAAGACCTGCCACTTCCTGGCACTGGTCTAAGGCCTTCACGTGTCATTTGTTTCATTCTTCTCCATAAACCTACCTAGCAGGCTTTAGTATTCATACTCCACAGCAAAGATACTGAGCATCAGAAAATCCGTAAATGTGTCCTGATCACAAACTAATTAAAAGACGGAATCCATGCACTTTTCCATCAGGCCATGCTGCCTTCCAGCAAAAGAAAAAGAAATACAAGTGGGGACTTTGAGGTGGCTTTTTAGAGGAAGACTAGGATTCAATGAAAAAAGCCCCAGGAGCAAAATTAGACCAGAGGACGTATCATTCCAGGCAAAGTAAAAGATTTGGAAAAAAGCAAGAAAGCAGAAAAGAGCAGTGCATGCTCAGGGAATGACAACAAACTCCTGTGGCTGCAGCACAGGCTACAAAGCCAGACGTTAGACACGGCTGGGAGGCAGGCCCACAGTGGTGCCAAAATACACCTGGTTTGAGTCCTAAATCTACCACTTCAAAGTTATGTTACCTTCACAAGTTACTTAATCTCACTGAGGCTCAGTTTTCTCAACTACTAAATGAAGTAGGACCATCGACCTCACAGGGTCGCTAGGAGAACTAAATGAAATTGACATGTGACCAAATAATTGGCCAAGCACTTCAGACAAGAATATCACAAGAAATGAAAACTGCACACTGACATCCATGATGAATACAGATTCAAAAATCCTCAACAAAATATTAGCAAACCGAAATCAACAATATATCAAAAGGATCACACACCACGATCACATGGGATTTATTCAAGGGATGTAGGTACAGTTCAACACCCACAAATCAATGTGATATAACTACAATAATAAAATGAAGGATAAATATCATATAGTTATCTCAACACACACAGAAAAAGCTTTTGACAAAATTCAATATCCATTTACGGTTAAAAAAAAAAAACCTCTCAACGAAGTGGACATAGATGGAATGTACCTCAACATGATAAATACGACATATACAGCACCATACATATATAACATCATACTCAATGGTGAAGCACTTAAAGCTTTTCCTCCAAGATCAGGACCAAGACACAGATGCCCACTCTTGCCACTTTGATTCAGCATGGTATTGCAAATCCAAACAGAAATGAAACAAAGGGCATTAAAACTTGATAGGAAGAAGTAAAACTATCACTACTTGCAAATAACATGATATTGCATACAGAAAACACTAAAGACTCAAACACTAAGAACTAGTAAAGGAATTTGGTAAAGTTGCATAAATAGAGAAATATATAAACATACAATTATACAGAAATATACAAAATAAGTAAAGAGAAACCTGCTGCATTTCTATACACTAACACCGAACTATCAGAAAGAGAAATTAAGAAAACAATCCCATTTACAGTTACATCAAACAGGATAAATCACCTATTTATCCAAGACGGTAAAGATCTGTGGGCTCCCCAGAGGGTGCCATGGTAAAGAATCTGCCTGCCAATGCAGGAGGCACAGGAGATGCAGGTTCGATCCCTGTGTCAGGAAGATGCCCTGGAGTCGGAAATGGCAACCCACTTCAGTATTCTTGCCTGGGAAATCCCATGGATAGAGGAGCCTGGTGGGCTACAGTTCATGGGGTCACAAAGAGTCGGACACGACAGAGCGACTGAGCATACAAAAGACCTGTACACCGCAAACTAAGACACTGATGAAAGCAACTGAAGATGACACAGATAAATGAAAAGATATTCTGTACTCAATGGATTGGAAGAATATTGTTAGAATGTCCATACTACCCCAAACAATCTACATTCAATGCAATCTCTATCAAAATCCCAATATCATTTTTCAAAGAAACAGAACATATAATCCTAAGATTTGCATAAAACCAGAAAAGACCCCAAACAACCAATGCAGTCTTGAGAAAGAACAAAGCTGGCGGTATCACATGCCTTGATTTCCAAGCATTAACATATTAGAAATCTAAAGTAATCAAAATAATATGATACTGGCACAAAAACAGACACACAGATCAATGGAACAGAATAGGAGTACAGAAACACACCCACCCATTTATGATCAATTAATTTCCAACTCAGGAGCCAAGAGTATATAGTGGGGAAAAGACAGTTTCTTCAATAAGTGGTGTTGGGAAAACTGGACAGCTACATGCAAGAGAATGAAACTGGACCACTATCTTATACCATTTTTCCAAAAAAGACATATAGATGGCTCAATAGATAGGTGAAAATGTGCTCAAATCACTGATCATCAGGGAAATGAAAATAAAAGCCACAATGAGATAGTATCTCACATCTGTCAGAATGGCTATCATCAAAAAGAAGAGAAGGACTTCCCTAGGGGTCCAGAGGTTAAGACCTTGTGCTTCCAATGCAGGGGTCAAGCGTTCCATCCCTGACTGGGGAACCAAGAGCCCACATGCTGCACAGTGCAGCCAAAACATAAAAATTAAAAAAATAAAACAAAAACCAGAAAAACAAAAAAACATTTTTAAAGAGAGACAGAATAACAAGTGTCGATGAGGATGGGGAGAAAAGGGGAACTTGAGTGCTGTTAGTGGGAATGTAAATTGGTACAGCCACTATGGAAAATAGTATATTAGTCTACAGGTTCCTCAGAAAATTATAAAAAGAACCACCATATTATCTAGCAGTTCCACTTTTAGGTATTTATCTAAAGGAAACAAAAACCTTAACTTAAAAAGATATACTCATCCCCATATTCACTGCAGGATTATTTATAATAATCAACATATGGAAACAACCAAGTATCTGTTGACAGATGAAAGGACACACACACGCACAGTGGAATGTTACTCAGCCATAAAAAAGAATATCTTGCCACTTGTGCTGACAACATGGATGGACCTTGAGGGGATGACACTAAAAGAGAAATATGTCAGACAGAGAAAGACAAATAAAATACAATCTCACATGCTCAGTCAAACCAACAAACCAAAAAACACCCAAGCTTATAGATACAGAGAACAGAATTTCAGAAAATGGGATGGCCATATAACAATGTGCTTGGCCAGTCAGTCGTTCCTGCTCAGGATCTGGAACAAGTGAGATAAAGAGATGCTGGAGAATCCATTCTTGTGGTGGCAGCAACATCTAACTCGGAGATTAGCCTATGAAGCCTTCTCTGATCATCCCAGGCAAAATAAATTCCCCTTTGACAGCTTTGTTTAGACACCCAAGGTATCCACTCAGAGTTCTCATCCGCATCTAAATCATTAACTTCCTGAATTCCTGGGAACAAGACTGGTTGCTCCTTGGAAGCAAAGTTATGACCAACCTAGACAGCATATTAAAAAGCAGAAACATTACTTTGCCAACAAAGGTCCATCTCGTCAAGGCTACGGTTTTTCCAGTGGTCATGTATGGATGTGACAGTTGGACTATAAAGAAAGCTGAGCGCCAAAGAATTGATGCTTTTGAACTGTGGTGTTAGAGAAGACTCTTGAGAGTCCCTGGACTGCAAGGAGAGCCAACCAGTACATCTTAAAGAAAATCAGTCCTGAGTGTTTATTGAAAGGACTGATGTTGAAGCTGAAATTCCAATACTTTGGCCACCTGATGAAAAGACCCTGATACTGGGAAAGACTGAAGGTGGGAGAGAAGGGGACGACAGACAATGAGATGGTTGGATGGCATCACCAACTCAACGGACATGAGTTTGGGTAAACTCCAGGAATTGGTGATGGACCGGGAGACCTGGCGTGCTGCGCTCCACAGGGTCACAAGGAGTCGGACACGACTGAGCAACTGAACTGAAGACTAGTTATAGTTTTAATCCAGTCATATCAACATTTTTCTGCTGACTGTTCTTTACCCACCCCTTGTTTTTTCTACTCCCTTCCTCTCCTTCCTGTAATACCTCTGCACAGTTCCTATAATTGTTCCTTTTTTAATCTTCACTTTTAAATTAGGTAAGTATTCTGAAATTACTGCTGCAAAAGATTCATATCTCTCATATTGGAGGATCACAGCAGTGTTCCACGTTACTAATAACTTGGATTCTTCCTGCTTCATAATGAGGTTCTTCATTTATTAGTTGTTTAACCCTTACTTTTCCCTGTGAAAAGAAGTAGGTAGCACCACACTATACACAATTTAGTCTCTCCTCTATCCAGCTCCGGAGAAGGCAATGGCATCCCACTCCAGTACTCTTGCCTGGAGAATCCCATGGATGGAGGAGTCTAGTGGGCTGCAGTCCATGGGGTTGCTAAGAGTTGGACATGACTGAGCGACCTCACTTTCACTTTTCACTTTCATACATTGGAGAAGGAAATGGCAACCCACTCCAGTGTTCTTGCCTGGAGAATCTCAGGGACGGGGGAGCCTGGTGGGCTGCCGTCTATGGGGTTGCACGGAGTCGGACACAACCGAGGCAACTTAGCAGCAGCAGCTACCCTGCTCACCAAGAGGCTTCCTAAAAGATGGCATGTCTATACCCTTTCCTTTTTATCTCTGCCTTCCTGGCTATTCCTCAGTCCAGAGAAGCATGTTTCCATTGTTCCAAAAGAAAGGAATGATGCTGTCCCTGTGGGAATATAAGATTCACAGCCTCAGAGTTCTCCTTTTGGAGCCTGTCCACACCCTGATATTTGATGACTTTCCCCCATTATATTAGGGGCTGAAGTCCTAAGTGTTTTTAAATTTTGCTAAAGATGAAGTTATATTTGTTTCTCATGCTCTTTACTATTTTGAGTTGATTTCCAAGAATAAAGAAAACAAACATGTCTTTATTATGCCACTGGACTTCCCAAGTGGCGCAAGTGGTAAAGAACTCGCCAGACAATGCAGGAGACAAAAGAGACACACGTTCGATCCCTGGGTTAGAAAGATCCCCTGGAGAAGGAAACGCAACCCACTCCAGTGTTCTTGCCCGGAGTACCCCATGGACAGAAGAGCCTGAAGGGCTACAGTCCATGGGGTCACAAAGAGCTAGACACAACTAAAGTGACTTAGAAGCAGCATTATGCCACTAATTATTTTTAATGTTTTTCTGCAATCTAACGTTTTAGAGATTAATCTCCTAGTATATTACAATACAATATCTGTCTCATTGTATTGTTGTTGTTCAGTCTGTCTGACTCCTTGAGACTCCATGGACTGCAGCACGCCAGGCTTCCCTGTCCTTTACTATGTCCCGGAGCTTGCTCAAACTCATGTCCATTGAGTTGATGATGCCATCCAACCATCTCATCTTCTGTCATCCCCTTCTTCTTCTGCCTTCAGTCTTTCCCAGTATCAGGATCTTTTCCAATGAGTTAGCTCTTCGCATCAGGCAGCCAAAGTATTAGAGCGTCAGCTTCAGCATCAGTCCTTCCAATGAATACTCAGGGTTGATTTCCCTTAGGATTGACTGGTTTGATCTCCTTGATCTCCTTGCAGTCCAAGGGACTGTCAAGAGTCTTCTCCAACACCACAGTTCAAAAGCATTAATTCTGTGATTCAAAGTGAGTAGAAGAGGATGATGTCAGCAGGGATTATATGTACAATATTAACTTCTTAGGGACAGAGAGGTGCACTGGTCCACATAGGTATTTGTTGGAAATGACTTTTGGAGTGTTCTTTAGAGGTATGATAAAAATAAAGTGACCATTTCTCACTTCAAAGATTATTTAATATATGCAAACTAATATTCAAATTTTGTTCATCACTGCTGCTAAGTCGCTTCAGTCGTGTCCGACTCCGTGCAACCCCATAGACAGCAGCCCACCAGGCTCCCCTGACCCTGGGATTCTCCAGGCAAGAACACTGGAGTGGGGTGCCATTTCCTTCTCCAATGCATGAAAGTGAAAAGTGAAAGTGAAGTTGCTCAGTCGTGTCCAACTCTTCGAGACCCCATGGACTGCAGCCTACCAGGCTCCTCCATCCATGGGATTTTCCAGGAAAGAGTACTGGAGTGGGGTGCCATTGCCTTCTCCATTGTTCATCACTAGTAGTTCATAAAAGTGTTAATAAAATTTCAAAATGAAAAAGTTTGCTCTTACCTGGATCTGATTCCGTAGCTGCTCGGCTTCCTGCCTCAGTTGTTCCAGCTCACTCATCCTTGAATTTCCTCTCGGTAGAAACTAACAAATGAAAGCCCTGTACAAAAGAGAAAGAGGAAGACTGATTCACTTCTCTATTTACACATTACTCTACTTTTTAAATACTGACATATAATTGGTTCTTCTGAATCTCAAATGCAATCATTATTACTAGAACTTAAAACGGCTTAGTAAATACAGATCTAGATTATTTACTAAAGATTTTATGGAGGAATGGGATGAGAGGATGGAAGAGACACCTTGAGTAGTAGTATTAAAGACTAAATTATAGACAGTTAGTACTAGAACTGAGTCCAGTGAGAAATACTTTGCAACAGTCCCAAAGGTATCAAGAGACATTCGGACCTAGATGCCTAAAAGGCACCTCAACTTACTTCAAAAGCGAACCCCACACCATCCTGAAGTCTTTCTCGTCTCTATAAATGGCAATTCTGTCCTTTCAATTGTTTAAGCCAAAAACCTGGGAGTCATCCTTAACTTCTCTGTTTGGTTTCTTTTATATCCTACCTCTAATCCACCAGCAAATCATGTCAGGCATTCTTTCAAAAAACATCCAGGATTTGACCAACTCTGATTACCTCTACTCTGACTACCTTGGTCTGCTGCTGCTGCTAAGTCATTTCAGTCGTGTCCGACTCTGTGCAACCCCACAGACAGCAGCCCACCAGGCTCTGCTGTCCCTGGGATTCTCCAGGCAAGAACATTGGAGTGGGTTGCCATTTCCTTCTGCAATGCATAAAAGTGAAAGTGAAGTTGCTCAGTCATGTCCAACTCTTCATGACCCCATGGACTGCAGCCTACCAGGCTCCTCCATCCGTGGGATTTTCCAGGCAAGAGTTCTGGAGTGTGGTGCCACTGCCTTCTCTAACCTTGGTCTAAGTCACCACTACCATTCACCGGGTCTCCTTCCTATCTCCCTTGCCCACTCTCCAGTCTATTCTAAATACAGCAAACTGGTGATCCTTTGAAAATACAAGTCACTCTTCTGCTTGGAATTCTACAATAGCTTTTCACTCCACTCAGCGTAGAGTCTGTTTATCTTGACCTACAAAGCTTTATGCTTTCCTGGTGGCTAAGCAGTAGACAATCTGTCTGCAATGCGGGGGATGCAAGTTCAATCCCTGGGTCAGAAAGATTCCCTGGAGAAGGAAATGGTAACCTGCTCCAGTTTCCGTGCTTGGGAAATCCAATGCACAGAGCAGCCTGGTGGGAGACAGTCCATGGGGTCACAAAGAGTTGGACACAACTTAGCGACTAAACAACAACATCAATGCAGAGTCTTACACAATCTGTTATACATCCCTCTAACATGATATCTCTGCTCCCTCTTCCCCTTCTCTCTCTGGTCCAGACATTCAAAAGCCTTCTTAACATTAGAAAGCTTTCTTAGTGAACACACTAGGCAGGCTCCAGCTTCAGTCTTGGCACCTGCTCTTATCTCTGCCTGGAAGCCTCTTGCCCTTGATATTTTCATTCGTTGCACCTTTACCTCGATTCAAATGTTCCTTCTCAGAACAACCTTCACTGACAGCACGTATGCACCCAACTGGATCCCTTTACCCCTTGTATAAATCTAAGATGTACAACGTGCTGATTTGATATTTATATATCTGCAATATGATCACCACCAAAGCATTAACACCTCTCTTGCATCACATAATTACCATCTCTATTTTATGGAGAGAATATTTAAGGTCTAGTCTCTTAGCAGCTTTAAAGTACATAACACAGCATGGCTGACTGCAATCACTATGCTGTGCATTAGATCTCCAGAACTTTCTCACCTTCAAGTTGTAAGTTGCACTTTCCTTCTCACTCAGGCTAGATTTCAGGTTCAGCACTTCACGGACAACTCTGCCAGCACCCTTGTTTCTCCTGCTCTTCTATTTGGTCACATTCAACAGACAAAAATCACAGCTTCGACAAACCCAATGCCCTCGTTTCTTTCAATCAGCGCTCAAACCACGAAACACTGATTGAAAAGTCAAACAGGGGAGGGCACATTAGTTCTACTACAAGTTTATATAAGCAAGCTTTTTATCTGGCTACTCTATGCAGCTTTTTACCTATCGCGTCTGCTCAGTATCAACGATTCTCATAATAGAAGGGAAGAGGGAGCTTCTTTAATAGAAGCTTAACAGAAAAGGAGTTTCCTTCCTTAACAGAAGGAGCTTCCATAATAAAAGGTCCTCCTCATGATAGAGGAGCTGAGTTTTCTGTCATTTGGGTCAATTCTTCCCCCTGAGATTTAAATCCTATCTATCCCTATCTTTTTAGTGACCTTACACTTCTGATTATCCCTTTTCACCTAGTTCATGAACCTCTCACTTTTCTCAGTTGTTTTTGTCTTTTTACTTAGAAAAATTGCAAACACAGAAAGAGGTAGAGAAATCTGTATAATGGACATCCATAATGTCCACCATGAAGGTTTACAAATTGTTAATATTGTTACTGTATTTGTTCCAACTTTTGCTGAAGTATTTTAAAGTCAATCACAGACATCAATGGATAAAGAAAATATGCTGCATATCTACAATGGAATATTACTCAGCCAAAAAAAGAATAAAGGAATGCCATTTGCCACAACATGGATGGACCCAGAGATTATGATACTAAGTGAAATAAGTCAGACAGAGAAAGACAAATACCATAAGATGTCACTTATATATGGAATCTAAAATATGACAGAAGTGAACTTATCTGTTAAATACAAAACAAAAATAGACTTGCAGACAAGAACAGACTTGCAGTTGCCAAAAGGGAGAGGGGTGGGTAGGATAGATTGGGAGTTAGGGATTAGCAGACACAAACTATATATGGATAAACAACAAGGTCCTACTATATAGCATAGGGAACTATATTCAATATCCTGTGATAAACTATAATGGGAAAGAATATGAAAAACAATATATACATTGTGTATAACTGAATCACTGTGCTATATAGCAGAAAGTAACACATTATAAATCAAATATAAATAAAATGTTTATACTTCCATAAATTTTTTAGAAAACACATACATCAAGCTACTTTAAAATATTTCAGTACACATTTCCAAAAATATCAAGACATTTTCCTACTAAACTATAATGCCATTAACAAACCTCTCATATTAACAATTATCTAGTAGCTAATACCCAGTCCATTTTCAAACTTCCCCCCTTATCACACCAAGGTCTTTTATGTCAGAGTTGTTCAAATCAAGATCCAATTAAGGACTCTATAATACATTTCGTTATATCTCTTAAATCTCTCCATCTAGAAGAATCCAACGCCTGCTTTCTTTTTTCTCTATGATAATCGAGTTATTGGAGAGACCTATCCTGTAAAGCATCTCACATTCTGTTTACTTCTTCATGGTATCGCTTCTCTAGCCTCCGTAATATCTATGAATTGGAAGGAAGTTACATCTACAGGCTAGATGATATTCAAGCTCAATGTATTCGGCAAGAATACTCTTAGGTGAGACTAGACTTCATATTACAATACATTAGAATGAACTTACTGTTTATGTTGCTATTAGTGAAGCTACAATTGATCGGCGTATTCAGGTACTGAAAGCTAGTGTGCCTACTGTAAAGTTATACATCCTCATTTTTATTCAACAAACACCCTGTTGGGAGAGTTTCACTTCCAACTGCATCCTTTCCATTAGGAGCTACACACTCAAGCCTCTCCCTTTAAGAGAAAAAAGAAAAACCTCCCTGATTCTACGCTTCACCATCACTTACAGACCTTTTTCTGTATTTAAGGAACTTTCCAACAGACTTGTCTTTATCTGACTCTATGTCTTCATACGGGATTCTGAATTCTCAAGTGTCATGCCCAATGACTTCAGTTAAGTTTAAGCATAACAGAAAACTTCATATTTTATTTAATAGCAAACTTCATATTCTATTTAATAGAAAACCTAAACTTCAGCTAAGTTTAAGCATAAGTTTAAGGCATAATAGAAAATAAGGGGGCAATTATAAGGCAATGGACTTTCTGAGAAAATTTCCGAACAGCAAAATCAGAACCCTTGTGACGCCTGTGCCCAGTGAAGGGTAGCAAAATATGCCACCCCCAAATACGCCTCTTGGCAGGAGGATTACTTTGAGAAAAAACAGACACGAGAGCAACTCTGAAAACAATACTAGAAGTTACCCCCTTTGAAATGGAAAGCAACATCTAAGAAAGTGAAAGTGAAGTCACTCAGTCGTGGACTCTGCGACCCCATGGACTGTAGCCTATCAGGCTCCTCTGTCCACAGGATTTTCCAGGCAAGAGTACTGGAGTGGACTGCCATTTCCTTCTCCAGAACATCTACGAAGGGAAACGTCTACAAAGGGAATCTCCAATTTTAAGGATATTTCTTGATATCATAAGTGAGGGATGACTCCAAATGACAAGTCTTATCATTGGAGAAGGCAAGGTCTTAAATCTGCACATCAAACCTTACCCTTGCTTTTCCTAGGAACCTCTGAAGACTGGTTTCCACCCTCTAACCTCCCAAACTTCCGTCTGTCTTTAGCTGAAGATGGTATTTAAGCTGGTGGCTTGAGTACCTCAGGGAGTTACTCATTTTTTCCTGGGTATCTCACATTATACTTCTATGTTTTCCTCCTGTTCATCTTTTATTACAGGACATCCCAGCCAAGAGCTCAGAAGGGTAAGAGTGAAAATTACTTTTCTTCTGCTAAATGAAAACCACAAACTTTTCATGTCTGAAAAATACCACAGCAGCCTTCCCTGCCTTTCAAGCCTGTTGCTAAAAACAAGAACTAACTTTCCGCTCTTTAATGAAAACTTATTAGTGTTACTTGAAAACTGGGTTCACCTCCTGGTGGGTGTTGCGCCAAAAGGCACAACCAGCTTAAAAACTGGAAGGAAGGATTTACTACTTACAGCAGGTAAGGAGAACACAGGGGATCTTTCCCGAAGCAGTTATCTCCCCAGCAGCAAAACTAAGGCAGTTTTAAGCTAAGGGTTCATGCAGACTCATGAAGGGGCCTTGCTGGTCTACAGAGACTAAACTTTAGTTGACTAAAGTCACAAGGGTCAGAAAAGGTCAACATCATCATCCCTTAGGTTCTGGTTGATCTCAAGCCCTTCAGGCTAATCTTCACCAATGAAACAAAACTGGTAGTCCTTACAACTGATATATTATCTTTGCTATTGCTACTTCTCTTGCCTGACATTCTTTTGTTCCCTTGGTTTAGTCACGAGTGTCTGACTCTTGTGACCCCATGGACTACACAGCCCTCCAGGCTTCTCTGTCCATGGAACCCTCAAGGCAAAAATACCGGAGTGGGTTGCCATTTTTCTCCATTTGTTCCCTTATCAGTTCAGTGATGTCATCCAACCATCTCATCCTCTGTCGTCCCCTTCTCCTCCTGCCCCCAATCCCTCCCAGCATCAGAGTCTTTTCCAATGAGTCAACTCTTCGCATGAGGTGGCCAAAGTACTGGAGTTTCCAGCTTTAGCATCATTCCTTCCAAAGAAATCCCAGGACTGATCTCCTTCAGAATGGACTGGTTGCATCTCCTTGCAGTCCAAGGGACTCTCAAGAGTCTTCTCCAACACCATAGTTCAAAAGCATCAGTTCTTTGGTGCTCAGCTTTCTTCACAGTCCAACTCTCAGATCCACGCATGACCACTTTGTTCCCTTAGATCATCAATTACTGAGACCTGTTCAAGCACAACATGGCTTAGATCAAAGTGGATTCTCTTCTGTTAAGAAAGTCATGCCTGATTCTGTTTCTCGGAGAGCCCCTACTTGACCCATTTATATTAGTTTTGTCACTAAAGAGGGAAAATATTTTGATTAAACAGACTTTCTGTTGATGTTTTCTTCTCATCTGACAACTGTCGTATTCCTGAGAATATACCTCCCCACCAAAACACTACATCCAGAATAGACTAGTGGATTATAAACTACTTCCAGACAAGTCCAGGGGCTGATAAGAGTAAAAAGAGGCAAAAGGATACCCTCAGATGAAACCTAATATGGTAAATCCTAATAATATGCTTTGAAGGAGGAAGATCTCAAGAAGTGGCCAATCTGGTTATTGGAAATGGCTCTGTGGATATATGGCTACAAAAATTGTGAACTCTGGAAGGCAATATTGTTGCATGAGGTACAGTTTATTAAGTAGCTCCCTCAAACTATACACCTAATAGCATGCTCAAAATTAGAGAAGCAAAGTCTCTATAGGCATTTATTTTGGTTGGGAGAAAACAAAGTGATCAGACTACTTGCCCTCCTGCAGTCCTTTGCACCCACAATTATTAATAAAGGACAGAAATAAGAGAAGTGGCAAACCATTTTATAAAGCACTGTGAATCCCATGTGGAGAAAAGAAAAATATGGAAAATAATAACAGGAGATGGAAAACCAGTCAGATAGTCACCCATTAATGAAAAAGTCTTCACTGGGTATAGCCAGGCAGACTAAGAGCAGAGAATTCCAGAAAAACATCTATTTCAGCTTCATTGACTATGCTAAGACTTTGACTGTGTAGATCACAACAAATTGTGGAAAATTCTTCAAGAGATGGGAATACCAGACTGCCTTACCTGCCTCCTGAGAAATCTGTATGCAGGTCAAGAAGCAACAATTAGAACCAGACATGGAACAACAGACTGGTTCCAAATGGGGAAAGGAATACGTCAAGGCTGTATATTTTCACCCTGCTTATTTAACTTATATGCAGAGCACATCATGAGAAACGCTGGGCTGGATGAAACACAAGCTAGAATCAAGATTGCCAGGAGAAATGTCAACAACCTCAGATATGCAGATAACACTACCCTTATGGCAGAAAGTGAAGAGGAACTAAAGAACCTCATGATGAAGGTGAAAGAGGAGACTGAAAAAGCTGGCTTAAAGCTCAACATTCAAAAAACAAAGATCATGGCATCCAGTCCCATCACTTCACGGCAAATAAATGGGAAAACAGTGGAAACAGAGACAGACCTTATTTTCTTGGGCTCCAAAATCACTGCAGATGGTGACTGCAGCCATGAAATTTAAAGATGCTTGCTCCTTGGAAGAAAAGCTATGACCAACCTAGACAGTGCATTAAGAAAGCAGACATTACTTTGCCGACAAAGGTCTGTCTAGTCAAAGCTAGTTTCCACTAGTCATGTATGGATGTGAAAGTTGGATCATTAAAGCGGCTGAGCGCCAAAGAATTGATGCTTTTGAAATGTGGTGTTGGAGAAGAATCTTAAGAGTCCATTGGACTGCAAGGAGATCCAACCAGTCCATCTTAAAGGAGATCAGTCCTGAATATTCATTGGAAGGACTGATGCTGAAGCTCCAATACTTTGGCCACCTGATGCAAGGAGCCACCTCATTAGAAAAGACCCTGATGCTGGGAAAGACTGAAGGCAGGAAGGAGACAACACAGGATGAGATGATTGGATGGAATCACCGACTCAATGGACATGAGTTTAAGTAAACTCCAGGAGATGGTGAAGGACAGGGAAGCCTGGCGTGCTGCAGTTCAAAGAGTTGAACAGACTGAGTGACTGAATAACAACAAATAGATAAGGAAAAGTCTTATCTAAAGTATTTAAAATAACTTAAATCTAAAGTATTTAAAATAATCAAGATCTTTTTCCTGAGTTCCAGACCAAAAAAAAAGAAGTGATTATAGACTGAAATTAAAGTATACCATCTCCACTGGTTGTATGCATAACAGAAAATTGAGTAGAGCTTCTCCTAAAGACTCAGACCTGGCAAGTAGCCCCAAAACTGAAGACAAAGAGGAATAAAACACACCATTAAAAAAAAAACACAGCTCCCAACATATGAAGTAGAACCACCCTCCAGGCTTATTAAACAGTCTAGTAGTCTAATGCATACACACACAGACACACACACACACACACACACACAGAGTTGACATGCTTTTAACAATTACCTTTATAAACAAAAGCACAGAGGAGAGGAGGAAAGGTCAGCTACAAGAGCTAGCCTCTTCAGTTGTGTAAGTACAGTGTGTGCATGATGAGAAGAACTTAGCCTCTACACCAAAGAGAAAGAAAGAAAAAAAGCAAAAAACAAAGACATAGATTGAGAAAGGACAGTTGCAAGCTAAAATTTAAACTAACGGATTAGCATTGTAAAGAATTAACAAATAGAAATTCAATAACTGTTGGGAGACAGCAAGAGGAGAGTTGGGAGACAGCAAGAGGGAGCCCTTGCACCCTGTGACATCACAGAACCCCCAAGGAAAGATGCATTCTTCTTTCCCGGCAAGGACACAGCTAATGGAAAGGCAAGGACTCTGTTTACTACTGCCTACTCAACTTCCTTTTCAACTCGATAAAAGAGTTCTCCTTTCCTTGCCCAGTGAGACTGGCACATGATTTGCCAAGGTTACACACCCTGAACTGCAATTCTCTACAATAAATCCAAAAAATTCCTCTTAGGGAAATATCCGGCAGTCAATCTGTTTTACATCCACAGCACAGCACCTAGAATTTAAAAGCAATTCCTCCAAGCTAGTAATAAAAAAGACTGATGACCCAAAAGAAAAATGTGCAAAGATACAAATAGCAGATCACAGCAGGAAAACCAGTAGAAGCCAATATACAAACAAGAAGATACTCAACCTCAAGTTAACAGGGAAATGAAAATAAACAACTTCATACCTTTCAGATTAACAGAATTTTTTTCCCCCTCATCCAGGAGGTGGCAAAGCTGTGGGAAAATGATAACATATTCTGATGGAACAGCTCTTTGGGAAGCAATCTGGCAATATCTAACATGGGTGATAGTATGTGTACCTTTCAATCTGATAATTTAATTCCACTTCTGGATAGATGAGCCCTAAATGAAACTTAAGTACATATACTCATGTGCTCAAGAGCTGGATTTATACAGCACTACCTGTAATAGCAATAAAATACCTGCCAATAGGGAAATGGATAACTACACTGTTTTTACAGTGAATTATTACATTGCAGTAAAAATGAATGAGCTGTAGGTATATACAACATAGACAAATCTGAAAAATACTGCTAAGAGGAAAAAAGCAAGTTCCAGAAGACACATACCAGCATAAGACTTTTTACAAACTGCATAAGCAACTAAAACTAAATAATAAATTGTTTAGGAGTGTATCAGTTCAGTTCAGTCGCTCAGTCGTGTCCGACTCTTTGCCACCCCATGAATCGCAGCACGCCAGGCCTCCATGTCCATCACCAACTCCCNGACTAAGAGCAGAGAATTCCAGAAAAACATCTATTTCAGCTTCATTGACTATGCTAAGACTTTGACTGTGTAGATCACAACAAATTGTGGAAAATTCTTCAAGAGATGGGAATACCAGACTGCCTTACCTGCCTCCTGAGAAATCTGTATGCAGGTCAAGAAGCAACAATTAGAACCAGACATGGAACAACAGACTGGTTCCAAATGGGGAAAGGAATACGTCAAGGCTGTATATTTTCACCCTGCTTATTTAACTTATATGCAGAGCACATCATGAGAAACGCTGGGCTGGATGAAACACAAGCTAGAATCAAGATTGCCAGGAGAAATGTCAACAACCTCAGATATGCAGATAACACTACCCTTATGGCAGAAAGTGAAGAGGAACTAAAGAACCTCATGATGAAGGTGAAAGAGGAGACTGAAAAAGCTGGCTTAAAGCTCAACATTCAAAAAACAAAGATCATGGCATCCAGTCCCATCACTTCACGGCAAATAAATGGGAAAACAGTGGAAACAGAGACAGACCTTATTTTCTTGGGCTCCAAAATCACTGCAGATGGTGACTGCAGCCATGAAATTTAAAGATGCTTGCTCCTTGGAAGAAAAGCTATGACCAACCTAGACAGTGCATTAAGAAAGCAGACATTACTTTGCCGACAAAGGTCTGTCTAGTCAAAGCTAGTTTCCACTAGTCATGTATGGATGTGAAAGTTGGATCATTAAAGCGGCTGAGCGCCAAAGAATTGATGCTTTTGAAATGTGGTGTTGGAGAAGAATCTTAAGAGTCCATTGGACTGCAAGGAGATCCAACCAGTCCATCTTAAAGGAGATCAGTCCTGAATATTCATTGGAAGGACTGATGCTGAAGCTCCAATACTTTGGCCACCTGATGCAAGGAGCCACCTCATTAGAAAAGACCCTGATGCTGGGAAAGACTGAAGGCAGGAAGGAGACAACACAGGATGAGATGATTGGATGGAATCACCGACTCAATGGACATGAGTTTAAGTAAACTCCAGGAGATGGTGAAGGACAGGGAAGCCTGGCGTGCTGCAGTTCAAAGAGTTGAACAGACTGAGTGACTGAATAACAACAAATAGATAAGGAAAAGTCTTATCTAAAGTATTTAAAATAACTTAAATCTAAAGTATTTAAAATAATCAAGATCTTTTTCCTGAGTTCCAGACCAAAAAAAAAGAAGTGATTATAGACTGAAATTAAAGTATACCATCTCCACTGGTTGTATGCATAACAGAAAATTGAGTAGAGCTTCTCCTAAAGACTCAGACCTGGCAAGTAGCCCCAAAACTGAAGACAAAGAGGAATAAAACACACCATTAAAAAAAAAACACAGCTCCCAACATATGAAGTAGAACCACCCTCCAGGCTTATTAAACAGTCTAGTAGTCTAATGCATACACACACAGACACACACACACACACACACACACAGAGTTGACATGCTTTTAACAATTACCTTTATAAACAAAAGCACAGAGGAGAGGAGGAAAGGTCAGCTACAAGAGCTAGCCTCTTCAGTTGTGTAAGTACAGTGTGTGCATGATGAGAAGAACTTAGCCTCTACACCAAAGAGAAAGAAAGAAAAAAAGCAAAAAACAAAGACATAGATTGAGAAAGGACAGTTGCAAGCTAAAATTTAAACTAACGGATTAGCATTGTAAAGAATTAACAAATAGAAATTCAATAACTGTTGGGAGACAGCAAGAGGAGAGTTGGGAGACAGCAAGAGGGAGCCCTTGCACCCTGTGACATCACAGAACCCCCAAGGAAAGATGCATTCTTCTTTCCCGGCAAGGACACAGCTAATGGAAAGGCAAGGACTCTGTTTACTACTGCCTACTCAACTTCCTTTTCAACTCGATAAAAGAGTTCTCCTTTCCTTGCCCAGTGAGACTGGCACATGATTTGCCAAGGTTACACACCCTGAACTGCAATTCTCTACAATAAATCCAAAAAATTCCTCTTAGGGAAATATCCGGCAGTCAATCTGTTTTACATCCACAGCACAGCACCTAGAATTTAAAAGCAATTCCTCCAAGCTAGTAATAAAAAAGACTGATGACCCAAAAGAAAAATGTGCAAAGATACAAATAGCAGATCACAGCAGGAAAACCAGTAGAAGCCAATATACAAACAAGAAGATACTCAACCTCAAGTTAACAGGGAAATGAAAATAAACAACTTCATACCTTTCAGATTAACAGAATTTTTTTCCCCCTCATCCAGGAGGTGGCAAAGCTGTGGGAAAATGATAACATATTCTGATGGAACAGCTCTTTGGGAAGCAATCTGGCAATATCTAACATGGGTGATAGTATGTGTACCTTTCAATCTGATAATTTAATTCCACTTCTGGATAGATGAGCCCTAAATGAAACTTAAGTACATATACTCATGTGCTCAAGAGCTGGATTTATACAGCACTACCTGTAATAGCAATAAAATACCTGCCAATAGGGAAATGGATAACTACACTGTTTTTACAGTGAATTATTACATTGCAGTAAAAATGAATGAGCTGTAGGTATATACAACATAGACAAATCTGAAAAATACTGCTAAGAGGAAAAAAGCAAGTTCCAGAAGACACATACCAGCATAAGACTTTTTACAAACTGCATAAGCAACTAAAACTAAATAATAAATTGTTTAGGAGTGTATCAGTTCAGTTCAGTCGCTCAGTCGTGTCCGACTCTTTGCCACCCCATGAATCGCAGCACGCCAGGCCTCCATGTCCATCACCAACTCCCGGAGCTCACTCAGACTCATGTCCATCGAGTCAGTGGTGTCATCCAGCCATCTCATCCTCTGTTGTCCCCTTTTCCTCCTGCCCCAATCCCTCCCAGCATCAGAGTCTTTTCCAATGAGTCAACTCTTCACATGAGGTGGCCAAAGTACTGGAGTTTCAGCTTTAGCATCATTCCTTCCAAAGAAATCCCAGGGCTGATCTCCTTACAGTCCAAGGGACTCTGAAGAGTCTTCTCTAACACCACAGTTCAAAACCATCCATTCTTTGGCGCTCAGCTTTCTTCACAGTCCAACTCTCACATCCATACCTGACCACT
This sequence comes from Neotragus moschatus, assembly GCA_006410615.1. NCBI lineage: Eukaryota > Metazoa > Chordata > Mammalia > Artiodactyla > Bovidae > Neotragus > Neotragus moschatus. Next base: position 754,989 of record SJYA01000089.1, on the reverse strand, counting down.
GGAAAAACTATAGCCTTGACTAGATGGACCTTTGTTGGCAAAGTAATGTCTCTGTTTTTCAATACACTATCTAGGTTGGCCATAACTTTTCTTCCAAGGAATGTATACATATCCAATAAAACTTTTCTGAAGCAAGAGAATGATAAAACAGATGGAAGGAACACACAAGTAGTTGCAAGCAATTGTTATTTTACAAATTCCTGAGTTGGATATTTGCTTTATAGGTGTTTCTATATAATCAGCAAACAAGCAAATATAAATACATAAAAGTGAATCATACATGGATCCATGAATATATTTACAATTAATACAACTCTTGGACAAGTTCAATCAAACAAGGAAGCCATTAGACTGAGGTGATTCTAATATCTTAGCAGCATGTCTGAAGAAAAAGAAAGTGAAGTCACTCAGTTGTGTCTGACTCTTTGAGACACAGTGGAATGTAGCCTACCAGGCTCCTCCTTTCATGGAATTTTCCAGGCAAGAGTACTGGAGTGGGTTGCCATCTCCTTCTCCAGGGGATCTTCTCGACCCAGGGAATGAACCCACGTCTCCCAAATTGCAGGCAGACACTTTACTATCTGAGCCACCTGGGAAGCAGCCTGTGTAAGCAAACCAAAACCTAAGCCTATAGATGCCCCAAGGTTAAGAAATCAAAACCTAAGGACAACCAATTACAGCTGACTAGATTACCAAATAAGGCAACCATGTAAGCTCAGTTCAGTTCAGTCACTAAGTCATGTCTGACTCTTTGAGACCCCATGGACTGCAGCACACCAGGCCTCCCTGTCCATCACCAACTCCCGGAGCTTGCTCAAACTCATGTCCATTGAGTCAGTGATGTCATCCAACCATCACATCCTCTATCATCCCCTTCTCCTCGTGCCTTCAATCGTTCCCAGCATCAGGGTCTTTTCAAATGAGTCAGTTCTTCCCATCAGGTGGCCAAAGGATTGGAGTTTCAGCTTTACCATCAGTCCTTCCAATGAATATTCAGGACTGATTTCCTTTAGGATGGACTGGTTGGATCTCCTTGCAGTCCAAGGGACTCTCAAGAGTCTTCTCCAACACCGTAGTTCAAAAGCATCAATTCTTTGGTGCTCAGCTTTCTTTATAGTCCAACTCTCACATCCATACATGACTACTGGAAAAACCACAGAAGCTACAGCCAATCAAATAATACCCCTGCTTCCCTTCCTCCTTTTCTCTATACAACTCTTAACCCTGCCTCCATAGGTGGGTGGCAGAGCATCCTAACCACTTCTGGTTTGGCAGTACCCAATCCAAATCGAGTTTTGCTCAAAAGGAAAACAAACAAAATAATCTTAAATGTTTCAGTATGACTCAGTTATCCTTTTTAATATACCTTAAATCCACTAGGAAATAATAAAAGTAACGGAATGAAATAAAAATAAAGACAAAAAGAAGCTGAGATTAGGTTAAACGATTTGCCTAAGATTAGAAGCAAAGTCAGGACATGAACCCAAGCCTGTGTGACCCTGGAAGCCAGTCTTAGCCACTCTGCTTTGACTCCACGCAAGGGCATTTCATTAGGTCTCTCTGCGGAATCTAATGACACTCCCTTCTTATCCAAGCTTTACTCCAACAGCTTTCCAGACTCTTCAGTTCCTAGATCTTCCTAGTCCTTCACTGACTATTCCTTCTCTGCATCACTGTGACCTCTTCCCTCCTGCCCCCAACCCCCAATTCATTTCTTAAATACTTATGTTTTTCCAGATCTATCTTCAACCGTTAAGAAATTTCCCTCTTGGGAGGAAGGGAAGTTACAAAAGTGTATGAGATACATAGGAGCCATCTCTACCTTCTTTAACAAAAACACAGAAAAATCATCAGAAGGTTATGGTCAAGGAATTTCACCAGTGCTGATTTTTAGTCAAGGTCCAATTGGAGTTGTTTATCACAGTCTCTGAAATGGTACTGAAGTTACTAAAGCAATTTGAAACTAATAATTTAACAGAAATTAGTTTGATATAAGCATAGTGCTCTTTCAATTATTATAACTTCTTGACTAAGTTCTTTTTCAACATGAATATTTGGTTCATTTAACACATTTCAAATTACTTGATCACATAGTGAAAGCATTGTTAGTTGAGCAGAAGGCAGCCTGTCAGTTATCTTTTTAAAAGTTCAGCTGTACCAGTAACAAATATCAAAAAATATCAATGGGTTATTGTACCCAAGCCAATTTATTAAAGGAAATGGAAAAAAAAAATAGTTGCATAATTCAAACATTCTCCTCTCTCTGTTTCTCAAAATGTCCACAGAATTTTTACTAAAGCAAGGCATTATGTAGACTGTACAATTATACTGCTCTGTTAGCAAACAGCTATTTTAACCCATATGAGACAAAGACATACAAGTATTTCTTAGCTACTAATAATTTTCATATGGATCTTGAAAGCTCATGTAAGGCATGAAAGAATATTTTAACTTGTATTTTAAAAATTTAAGTATAAACTACTTTTACTTACTAGAGTTTATCAGAAAAGTTGAAGTCTGCTATTTTTAATTAAACTCTCTAATGTTCTGCTTTTCTTTGTAATCCTGATTCATAACTCCCATACTTTATTTTTTTTTACTCATAAGCTCATAATGAATTAGTTAAGGTACTTGTTTTTATAATCATTCATATAATCATATAAAAATCAGAAGTTTTTATAATCATTCTCACCAAGTAATTTAAAAACATATTTGCTTACCCACCCCAAGTAGTCTTCCAATTACAAACACTTCATGTGGCTTTCCTCATGAGTCAAAAATCTAGAGTTGTATGAGACAAGTGGATCATAGAAGAAAACAGAAGAGATGCTTGACACAATACAAGCACTGAGTTTTTTTTATTTTGCTACCAAATTTCTCATTACACTGAACATTTTTAAGTGCCCCCAAAGTAACACAATTCAGCCTCTTATAAATTGAAGGTAGTCTGTTTTGTCTGTGCTCCAGGAAAAAATAAGATGCTGCTCTCAAGTCTGTTTCCCTTCACCTAACTGCTATTTCTGGCATAGTTCATACTCTCACCAGCCATTTACTAAATGCCTATTATATGGCAAGAACCCAGACTACACATGAATTAGATACAGGCCTAGCTCTCCAGGAGTCGACAGTCTAAGAGGGAAAACAGCTATTTAAGTGCACATTCATCTAGGTTCATAATCCATTATCCTGAGCCCTAAAGACCAATTCAGAATCTGGGAGTTTATAGATTTTAAAAAGACTTTAAGGTTTTCAGATTTTAAAAGGTGTATCAACACATATTTCATAACACTCCAACTGGACTTTGTGGTAGCACCCACATAATCCAGAAGGAATATTTCTGCAGCAAAATATAAGTATCTTCACAATCAAGTGGGAAAAAGATAGACTAGCAACAGTTTCACATTAGTTCAAGTTAGGCTGTGCCATCAAATGAGTTCAAATCACATAAGGTTTTGCCACTAATGATACATGAAAAAAACAAAACCCTGCAGTTTCAAAGCATTTTGGATCTTCAAACTGTGGGTAAGAGACTCTCTTTTAAAAGCAAATAACATTTATCTAAAAGATGTGTGAGGCATTCCCAAGAAAGGAACACCTTTCCAGTAAGTACAATCTATTATGCAGTGATTAATTACAGTCTCATGATCAGTTCAGTTCAATTCAGTTCAGTTGCTCAGTCAGGTCCTACTCTTTGTGACCCCAAGGACTGCAGCAAGCTAGGCCTCCCTGTCCATCACCAATTCCCAGAGTTTACTCAAACTCACATCCATTGAGTCGGTGATGCCATTCAATCATCCATACTCTGTTGTCCCCTTCTCCTCCCACCCTCAATCTTTCCCAGCATCAGGATCTTTTCCAATGAGTCAGTTCTTCACATCTGGTGGCCAAAGTATTAGTTTCAGCTTCAGCATCAGTCCTTCAAATGAATATTCAGGACTGATTTCCTTTAGGATGGACTGGTTGGATCTCCTTGCTGTCCAAGGGACTCTCAAAAGTCTCTACCACCACAGTTCAAAAGTATCAATTCTTTGGTGCTCAGCTTTCTTTATAATCCAACTCTCACATCCATACGTGACTACTGGAAAACCCATAGCTTTGACTAGATGGACCTTTGTTGGCAAAGTAATGTCTCTGCTTTTTAATATGCTGTCTAGGTTGGTCACAACTTTTCTTCCAAGGAGCAAGTGTCTTTTAATTTCATGGCTGCAGTCACCATCTGCAGTGATTTTGGAGCCCTCCAAAATAAAGTCAGCCACTGTTTCCATTGTTTCCCCATCTATTTGTCATGAAGTGATAGAACCAGATGCCATGATCTTAGTTTCCTGAATACTGAGTTTTAAGCCGACTTTCTNACAACTTTTCTTCCAAGGAGCAAGTGTCTTTTAATTTCATGGCTGCAGTCACCATCTGCAGTGATTTTGGAGCCCTCCAAAATAAAGTCAGCCACTGTTTCCATTGTTTCCCCATCTATTTGTCATGAAGTGATAGAACCAGATGCCATGATCTTAGTTTCCTGAATACTGAGTTTTAAGCCGACTTTCTCTGCTCTTTCACTTTCATCAAAAGCCTCTTTAGTTCTTCTTTGTTTTCTTCTCCATAAGGGTGGTGTCATCTGCATATCTGAGGTTATTGATATTTCTCCCGGCAATCTTGATTCCAGCCAGGGCTTCATCCAGCCCAGCATTTCTCATGATGTACTCTGCATATAAGTTAAATAAGCAGGGTGACAATATACAGCCTTGATGTACTCCTTTTCCTACTTGGACACAGTCTGTTGTTCCATGTCCAGTTCTAACTGTTGCTTCTTGACCTGCATACAGATTTCTCAAGAGGCAGGTCAAACGGTCTGGTATTCCCATCTCTTGAAGAATTTTCCAGTTTGTTGTGATCTACACAGTCAAAGCCTTTGGCATTCAATAAAGCATAAGTAGATGTTTTTCTGGAACTCTCTTGCTTTTTCGATAATCCAACAGATGTTGGCAATTTGATCTCTGGTTCCTCTGCCTTTACTAAATCCAGCTTGAACATTTAAAGTTCACAGTTCGTGTACTGTTGAAGCCTGGCTTGAAGAATTTTGAGCATTACTTTGCTAGCATATGAGATGAGTGCAATTGTGAGTTAGTTTGAGCATTCTTTGGCATTGCCTTTCTTTGGGATTGGAGTGAAAATTGACCCTTTCCAGTCCTGTGGCCACTGCTGAGTTTTCCAAATTTACTGGCATATTGTCTCATTATAAGTTACAGTAAATCCACTACAGTGTAACAAATAATTGCTTACAAAATTGGTGGTTACCAGAGAGACAGACAGACAGAGACAGAGAGAGAGAGAGAGAGGGAAAGACACATGGCTAGTAACATAAATCAACTTCTTGAGAATAAGCAGCCAAATTCTGATTCTGAGCCTTCACCTTCTCATTGTAAAAGCCAGCCTACCCATTTAGATTCATGATTCTCAAATCTCATGGCACACCGACCATGTAAGCTGATTAAGAGATTTTTGACCTATAATAATATATATAGGAAAAAGATTACCTGGATGACCCCTGAACTTAAAAGATCCTTAGTATTAGCCAACCAAGAGATGACATTTACTGAGCGCTTACTATGTTTTATGTACTATTCACAACTCTTCAGGGTAACTCGTTTAACAACCTCAATTCAACCTCAGAAGGTAAGTGCTAATATCATCTTTATTTTACAGATGAGGAAACTACATGTTTTGGAGGTTATGAACCTCACCCCAGTTCACACAACCTCATAAATGTTGGAGTATGACTACACTTACTGTGTGATCCCAGAAACTGTTTTAACTTCTGAGTCTCAATTTCCTCATCTGTACAGTGGAGACACTAGTATCTACCTCTAAGTGATTGTTTTAGGGATTAAATAACACACATAAACAAATATCCTTAAGAACTTTAAGTCAGAGCTAATTTGGCCTAACAAGGGAAATATATGAAGAAGCTATAATCGGAGGGCTTCCATGATGGATCAGACGGTAAAGCGTCTGTGTTGCAATGCGGGAGACCTGGGTTCAATCCCTGGGTTGGGANAAAAAAAAAAAAAAAAAGAAAGATCATTTCAGATAGTGATGACTCCAACAAAGAATTGAAGCTAACAACAGACAATCTATTTGTTGGGCAGATGGAGCAGACATATCTAGAGTATGGTCAGGGAGGCCTCTCTGAGGAAGAGTTACTGCAGCTGAGGGCAAGTAAAGATGTGAGGGCATGATCATGCTAGTCAGAGGGAGGAGTCACAGTGTGAAGGCCCAGGGACAGTGTCCAGAACCCAGGTAGGAAGCTGCTGAGTCCATGTCTTGGAGACCCAAGGAGTGGATGATGGACAGGCTGGTTGGCCTGCGGGACTGGCTCCCCTTGGCCTGAAGGCCCACCCTCTGCCTCTGAGTCCATCCAATTCCTCCCATAGCACATATTTGTTGATGGGTTATCATGGCAACAGGGGAAGCACAGAAAAAGTTAATTATCAACAGAATAAAGCGGAACAATTTGGACTTTGGTTTAAAACTGATGAAAATTGTGTCTCTAGTGTTTCTCTCAGGTCCTGGCTGTTTTTTTCAGTCTTGGGGCATCTCTGTGTCTCCTGCCTTGGAGCATAACTTAAAAATAAACTTGCCCCTGAGCTTCAGAAAAACTTGCGATTTCTCTTTCCCACATGGAACACATGTTGAGGGAAGACTCATCCTCTTGGGAGTTGGGGGGTCAGAGGCCGTTACAAGGCAGCCGCCGCTCATGCAGGGCCTAGAGTGGGGAGGGCTCTGAAGAGTACATACTGTCATCATTGCTTTGTTTTTCAAACCTCAATCATGACCCTTCAGTGTTCAACATTGCCAGCTGAGTGTTCAGAATGTCCCGGAGATGAGGAAGGAGGCCTAGGGAAGAAGTTTGTCCAAGATGCTAATTATTAGTGCATGTGACACTAGGAATGTTGATTGGGCTCACAGCCAAGCACAAAACTCAGAAGGGAAGGCTCAGTCTAGCTCTGGAGCTCGCCTGTCCTCTGTGGCTTGGGATGAAGATGAATATGGCTGCCCAGGTTGGGGAAGAGAACGCTGGTCTGAGGAGCAGAAGCAGAGAGACCCCACCCCAAGCATCAATTCAGTTCAGTCGCTCAGTCGTGTCTGACTCTTTGTGACCCCATGGATGGTGGTGCGCCAGGTCTTCCTGTCCACCATCAACTCCTGGAGTTTACTCAAACTCACGTCCATCGAGTCAGTGATGCCATCCAACCATCTCATTCTCTGTCATCCCCTTCTCCTCCCACCTTCAATCTTTCCCAGCATCAGGGTCTTTTCCAATGAGTCAGTTCTTTGCATCAGACGGCCAAAGTATTGGAGTTTCAGTTTCAACTTCAGTCCTTCCAATGAACACTCAGGACTGATCTCCTTTGGGTTGGACTGGTTGGATCTCCTTGCAGTCTAAGGGACTCTCAAGAGTCTTCTCCAATACCACTGTTCCAAACCATCAAACATGGTGGGATATATTAATAGCTGGTTCACTTGTTAAAGAAATATCTATTGAATGTCTACAATCTGCTGGGCACTGTTTAGGCCCTGAGGATAGAGCAGGAAACAATAGCGTCAAAGTCTCCTGTCCTCAATGGGGCCTGTGTTTTGGTTGCAGAATTAAATAGGGTATAAATACAGTGTTTATGGTCTATTAAATATCAGTATGGATGCTGATGAAAAATAAAACAAGGTGGTGATTGGGAAGTGTTGGTGTATGCATGGAGTTCAATTTTAGATGGAATGGCCAGAGACAGCCTCACTCAGAAGCTGATGTTTGAGTAAAGATCTAAATGAAGAGAGTGTCTGAGCCATGGAGTATTTGTAGAAACAGTGTCGGGAAGACAGAGCAGCAGATACACAGGCCTTGAGGCCAGACTCACTTGGGGGTGTTGAAGGAGCAGCAAAAAAGTGGATGTAGCTAGAAGGGCAGGAGCAGGAAGTGAGTTCAGACAGGTGGTGGAGGCTCTTTAACGATAATATTATCATCAGGGTCTTTTATCTTAATTCCAAGGTTCAGGGGGACTGGGAGTTTGGGAATAATACCAAGTGGGTGCCAACTTACGCTTATGTTGCTGGGTTTTGGGGGCCCAGTCTTGTTTCTTCTTAATGGATTTTGCTGCTAATGTTGGAGTTTCATGGGTAAATAGTGGGTCAGTGGAAGGAGACATCAAGGTTTTCAAGAAATCCTTAAAATGCTCCCATCTTCTCTTCTCTCTGTTAGAGCTAGGCCTTCACTGGATCTCTTGCCTGCAAAATGCCAAAGACTGTTCTTGGGACAGAGACTCATCCTGCTCCACCTTTGTAGACATCTGAGCCCATACTTCTGGGTCACACTGGGCATCCCGAGGATCAAGTTGTCTCAACTTTATTTTGGTGTACCTCTCTGGTCCTCTTTGATATTATCCTGGAGTTTGTGTGTATGTGTGTCTTCAGTTGCTCAGTCATGCCTGACTCTTTTGCAACCCCACGGACTGTAGCTCACCAGGCTCCTCTGTCCATGGGATTCTCCAGGCAAGAATACTGGAGTGGGTTGTTGTGTCCTACGCCAGGGGATCTTCCCGACCCAGGGATCGCACCCCGGTTTGCTGCCCTGGTGGGTGGCTTCTTGACCACTAGCGTCACCTGGGAAGCCCTATTCTGGAGTTTACTGCTTTCAAATGAATGAAATCTGCTTCCAGAAGCTGCTCACTCTCCTTTAGGATAAGCGTTAAGTGGTCGCTCTCCTCTTTCTTGGCGGGATGCAGCCGTAGCCCTCCTTGGGGAATTCTCCATCACCAAGGCAGGTGGGCGTGGCGGAATCTTGCAGAGCCTCTCTCCTGCCTCAGAACTCACATCAGTGTCCTGGCAGTCAGCCTATTGGAGGCCCCGGGTTTGCAAGACGACAGCCTTCCCCTCCCCCTGCTGGAGTCAGAGGGTGCCCCGCCCTAGAGCATCCCCACTTGGTTCCTCCGCTGCTTCTTCCCGACAGGGTGTGGCCCTCCATTTCCAGAAATCCATTTCCCATCTCCAGTCACCCAGGAGGGAAACTCCAGATAAACGAGCAGCTTTCTGACACCAGCCAAGCTCACCTTCTGCATTTCTCCTGGTGATGCCTAGATAGGGGAGGCTCTGGGGCCCCTAACAAGCCTGTGGGTAATCCACAAGCCGGCCCAGTGCCACTTGTGGAAGTGGTTGACTGTGCATTTGCAGATAAGGGCTTTCTCTACAGGATTTTTATTTTTCAAATATTGAGCTCTTTAAGGCTGGAGTGCTTGAAGCAGGATTAGGGTGGTTATCCTCTAGGTCCTGGCTGCTGAGAGAGTGGTAATCATCATATCCCCACGTCCAGCAGCTGAAGAAGCCAGTAAGGGATTAGGGCAGAGCCAGAAGAATGGCAGAACATTCCTGACTCTGGACAAGTTGAGAGTACTTTCAAAAAGTCCAGCCCCTCCATCTGGGTTTCCCTGGGGCGAGGGTGGCCCCGTAAGGGACTGTGGGGAGGAAATGAAGCCTGGTGAGCTTCTCACAATCATAACTGAACTTCTCTCCTCTTTAAGCAGAGGTTTCTCCTGGAGCAAAAGAGATTAGATTTCTTTGAACCCAGGAAACTGGGGAGACCCATGAAGCTTGCTCAGCCCAATTTCCACGGTGAGTTGAATCCTGGGACCATACTGGAGGGTGGCTGCCCTCCAAATGAGGGATGAACCTGTAACTGCAGCATCAGCTGGGAAGCAATCAGTGGCTCTGCCATCCTGGTGCTGGCTTGATGTTGGCTTTTCCAAGGAAGCCTTTAGAGGAGGGACGGGAATTGGTGGAGCCCTGGTAATAAGAGTACATTCCCTGCAGGTGGGCATGAATCCCTGCAGGAGTTTCCTTGCTCTGTCCTTCTAGAAGAGAGACCATTGTCCTGTCTGGGGCCCTGTCTGCTTTAAAATTTCTCAAAGGTCCTGAGAAGTTGTAATTTTTTTTTTTTAAGTTTTAAAAGCCAGTGGGATTTTGTGAAAACAAACTCTTCCCAATGTGGTGAGAGGCCGTCCATCTTGCTGAATGGATGTTTACCTCTTGTGGTGTGAATGAGAAGTGCCATTGCCAATGCCCAAACCACTTCCTTGGCTAGCGGGTACCCATGTTTTCTGCCAGCCGGGACACTGGATACAATCCTTTGAGCCTGTCTCGTGTTTGACCTCTGAATCCATTCCCTTCCAACCCCCCCCACCCAACTGGCTTCCCCCTCAGGCTCTCCCAGCAGTCTGAACTTTCCTACAGGCTCACTGGATTGCTGGGATTCAGATGGCCAAGGTTGCAAGGGTGGGAGTGGGCCTGGACTTGAGCTCCATGGTTCCTGATTCCAGGCCCGGCAAACAGAGGATGCTCAAAGCATGGACTAGCTCAAGTGGTGGAGAAACCCAGTTAGGACACACAGTCTCCTTGGCATCCACCTGGTTCTCAAGGAGGCTGTGCGGTAAGTTAGGCAACTCTCACTTGTCATAGGTACCTATCAAGATGTTTGACAGTGCAGGAAGGGGACAGAGGGAAGCGGCTGAAGGGGACGCTGTTGGAGCAAAGAGGGTCCTGTTGGAGCCCAGGACCATGAGAAAGATTAAATGAGAGGCCAAAACAATGCCTGGACTGCAGTAAGGTCTACAAAAATGTTAGCTAAATAAATAACATCTGTCAGTAAGACACCCTTGGGTTTACATGTGAGCTCCAGTTCTCAGCAGCTGAGGACTAGGAATACTGTTCAACCTTCTCAGATTTGCCATCTTCACAGTGGAACTCATCATCACGACACTTCTGACTCCAGATGTTGAGTCCTGAGCTCAGTGGGAACGAATGAACACTTGTGACTGTTACACGCATGCAGGTCATGTTGAGGAATAATAAACATATTCTCCTTTTGATGACTGTAGATGCAAATTATATGGTTGGCCCGCTAAGCTGTGGGCCTCACTCCTGAGTTTTCTGGGCACCAGTTTTTCCCACTTCCATCATCTCTTCTCATCCCTGAACTTTTCTGTGTTTGTCCCAAGTGCTCAAATGACTATTATTCACTCTTACTTCCTCAACCCCTTCCAGAATGTTGCTGTGGGAGGAGAGCTTTCACCATGGGATAAAGGTAGGAAGGAGAAGGCAGCGACTGGATTGAATAGTGGCCCCTTCTGCACAGAGAGAGATGTTATATGCTGTCAGTGGGCAGTGATGCAGGTGTTTTGACACATGTCAGTTGGTTTTGATTCCAGAAGGTGCACATCAGAGCAGTGGGACGTGTTTGGATAAATCAGAACCAGTCTGCATCTGATCTCTTTTTTACAGTGGAAAACAGGACATCTCTTCTTCTGTCACTTCTTGCTTCATGTCTGCGCGCCCACCAGGGCTGGATCATCCACCTTCACTCTACCTCTCTAAGGGCAACAGGTCTTCCCAGAGGGCACGTGGGAGTGGAGGAGGTTTTGAGTAGGTGTAGGGTAGAGAAGCAGTTCCCTCCTGGGTTGCTGAGGGCAAGCATCATCATTTCTGTGACTTCAGAGCAGAAATCATTTGGAAAGTTGTAAATTCTGCATATTTCCTTCTCTTGCTCCTTCTCTCCCAGGACAGTTGTATAAATGCGTCCCACAACCCAGTGTTCCCAGAGATTTGTAAGGAGGGTGTTAGACAGGCCAACGGGTTCCAAAGCAGCAGCAGATGGATCTGGGTCAGGTTTGTGCCTACAGGCCTGATAACGGCCCACGGTAGAGCTGAGCACAGCAAACCCTTTGGTTATGCTTGCTGGGTAGGAGACCCCAGACAGGACACACTCGGGAGTTAACTGCAGAGTTATCTGTGGAAAACACTTTTCTCACGAGATCTTGGTCTCCTGGTTACCCACAGAGCAGCTCTGGTCCGATTTGCCCATTTATCACCCAAACAGAAATTGAACTGAGCCCCTACTCCTTGTTCTTCCCTGGGGCCAAACATGGTTCAATAATCAGAAATTTGTCCTCTAGCGAGAGAGACTAATAAAAAGACAAGTCACTTTGACATAGGTGATTTTTTAGGTCCAGCAATGTGACAGGAGATAGAAAATATACTTCTTGGAGCATGGGGTGGTCTTGGAAGGCTTCCCGGAGGAGGCAGAAGAAGTATCAGGGTAGTCAGTTATCCCGGTTTGCTGGGGAATGAGGAGTTTCCCAGAACATGGGATTTCAGCCCTAAAAATAGAAATAGTTTTGACTGAAATGAGAAGGGGAATCACACCAGACAGTGGAAAGATCAAGACTTTTAAAGTTGTAAAGATCAGAGTTTGAATCCCAGCTCTGCTACTTATAAGTTGTATTACCCTGGTATTAATTATTTAACCACTCTGGACACTAATTTCATTGTCTCAAACATGAGGATATGTGTGTGCTCAGTTATTGTCCAACTCTTTGTGATCGCATGGACTGTATAGCCTGTCAGGCTCCTCTGTCCATGGAATTTTCTAGGCAAGAATACTGGGGTGGGTTGTCATTTCCTACTCCAGGAGATCTTCTTGACTCAGGGCCTGAACCTGTATCTACTGCATTGGAAGGCAGATTCTTTACCACTGAGCCATCTGGGAAGCTTGTATATGAGGATATATATGCCACCTTCAAAGGTTTCTGCCCAGCCTGTAGGTATCAATGAAGGTAGTTATTTAGATGGAAAAAGCAGCATTTTCAAATGCCAGGCAGAATACAATTGGAACAGAGTACGAAGAAGGGTGCGGTAAGAGGTTGGCTGGAGATAGGAGCAGAAGCCAGATTATAAAGGGTCTGAATAGCCTCCTAAGGAATTTAGATCTTTTTCCCTTAGGACCATGGTTAATCACCGAATTAATTTTAGAAGATGAGTAAGGCGATTAGATTCTTGCCTTAGCATGGTTGTCCTGGAAGCAGAGGGGAGAGTGGCTGAGGAGTTGAATCTGCAGGGGGCAGGGGGATGATGTAGTGAAGTAATTGGGAACAGGGAAGTTATATTCTGAGAAAAACAGGAGAGCTAAGTTGAGGGTTTCAGAGGAAACCATCAGCCAGCTCAGTCAGGCTGGAAGCCCCCATGGTTAAAAGGGATGGGAACCTTCTCTGCTAAGGTTTGGTGCTGCATAGGAGCTGTCGCTACATGCCCGGTTCTGTGCTTTCCGAACAGGTCTGACACCTGGGTGTGTGTGCGTGACAACTGTGTACGTGAGGATGACCTCATGAGCTACTTGGGATGTTTGGGGTTCTCTGGTTAATGGGCTGGTCCTTACTCTTCTCTCCATCTTCCTTGACTTCATCCCGTGTGGGAGGCTTCTTGCCAGTGCTTTGACTTCTCATCATTTCCATGGTGACAGAACAATGGTGTCCTAAACACATGACCTCACTCTGTGGTTATGCAAAAGAGTGAGCTGGAAAGGGAGCTTTGGGGTTTGGATGAGTCTGGTTGGGACTGGAAACCCTCTGGATCAGATGCCCCAGGAGAGGATGGAATAGCCCCACAGTTGAAATAATTTGGACCAAACTACTGGGAGTGGTCTCAGCCTCCTCAGCAATTTGGGATGGGGAGGGACTTTCTAAAGATGATAACAGTCAAAAGAATTTAAAAAATAAAGTGGACTGACCTGACAGACTTTCTATAAATAATTTCTGGGGGACAGAAATGTATACAACTCATATAAATGAAAAGGTAAAAGACAAATTTGGGAAAATATTTGCAATAAATAAATAATGTCCAGAGAGTTGTTATCTTTAATACGTAGGGAGACATAGCTAGTTAATCAACAAATCATAGTAATTAAGAAAAACACCCTAGCAGAAAAGGTGACAGAGTATATAACCAGAAAATGCATAAAGGAAAAAAGACTCATTCATTCATTTGTTCAGCCCTCCAATAAATTTATAGAGCATTTACTATGTAGCATGCACTACTATTTCAGATGCTGTAGACACAGCAGTAAACAAAACAAGCATCCCTACTCTCATGTAATTTCAATGCTTTCTGCTATTCTGTGTCTTCTAGTTAGTTTTTTCATTAATTTAATTTCACTTAAACTCTTTATTCATCTGAAATTATTTTCACTTAAGAACTGAGAATTTATTCCCCCACTTCAAAAGTTAGCCAGCTGCCATTCAGTTCAGTTCAATTTAGTTCAGTTCAGTTCAGTCACTCAGTCGTGTCCAATTCTTTGTGACCCCATGATCGCAGCACACCAGGCCTCCCTGTCCATCGCCAACTCCCAGAGTTCACTCAAACTCATGTCCATCGAGTTGGTGATGCCATCCAGCCATCTTATCCTCGGTTATCCCCTTCTCCTCCTGCCCTCAATCCCTCCCAGCATCAGAGTCTTTTCCAATGAGTCAGCTCTTCACATGAGGTGGCCAAAATACTGGAGTTTCAGCTTTAGCATCATTCCTTCCAATGAACACCCAGGGCTGATCTTCAGAATGGACTGGTTGGATCTCCTTGCAGTCCAAGGGACTCTCAAGAATCTTCTCCAATACCACAGTTCAAAAGCATCAATTCTTGGGCGCTCAGCCTTCTTCACAGTCCAACTCTCACATCCATACATGACCGCTGGAAAAACCATAGCCTTGACTAGACGGACCTTTGTTGGCAAAGTAATATCTCTGCTTTTGAATATTCTATCTAGGTTGGTTATAACTTTCCTTCCAAGGAGTAAGCGTCTTTTAATTTCATGGCTGCAATCACCATCTGCAGTGATTTTGGTGCCCCCCAAAATAAAGTCAGCCACTGTTTCCACTGTTTCCCCATCCATTTCCCATGAAGT
>SJYA01000089.1:667172-739957 GCA_006410615.1 Neotragus moschatus | reverse complement strand
ATATCTGAGGTTATTGATATTTCTCCCGGCAATCTTGATTCCAGCTTGTGCTTCCTCCAGCCCAGTCTTTCTCATGATGTACTCTGCATAAAAGTTAAATAAGCAGAGTGACAATATACAGCCTTGAAGTACTCCTTTCCCTATTTGGAACCAGTCTATTGTTCCATGTCCAGTTCTAACTGTTGCTTCCTGACTTGCATATAGGTTTCTCTAGAGGCAGGTTAGGTGGTCTGGCATTCCCATCTCTTTCAGAATTTTCCACAGTTTATTGTGATCCACACAGTCAAAGGCTCCGGGATAGTCAGTAAAGCAGAAATAGATGTTTTTCTAGAACTCTCTTGCTTTTTCCATGATTCAGCTGATGCTGGCAATTTGATCTTTGGTTCCTCTGCCTTTTCTAAAAGCAGCTTGAACATCTGGAAGTTCATGGTTCACGTATTGCTGAAGCTGTTGCTGCTGCTGCTGCTAAGTCGCTTCAGTCGTGTACAACTCTGTGCGACCACATAGATGGCAGCCCACCAGGCTCCCCCATCCCTGGGATTCTCCAGGCAAGAACACTGGAGTCGGTTGCCATTTCCTTCTCCGATTCATGAAAGTGAAAAGTGAAAGTGAAGTCGCTCAGTCGTGTCCGACTCTTAGCGACCTCATGGACTGCAGCCNCAACTCTGTGTGACCACATAGATGGCAGCCCACCAGGCTCCCCCATCCCTGGGATTCTCCAGGCAAGAACACTGGAGTCGGTTGCCATTTCCTTCTCCGATTCATGAAAGTGAAAAGTGAAAGTGAAGTCGCTCAGTCGTGTCCAACTCTTAGCGACCCCATGGACTGCAGCCTACCAGGCTCCTCCGCCCATGGGATTTTCCAGGCAAGAATACTGGAGTGGGGTACCATCGCCTTCTCTACTAGTTAATTAATTCTTCCTCTTCTCACTGATGGATGCATGATGCCACTTTTATCAAGTAATACATTCATATAATCTTGTGTTTGGGGCATTACATCCTGTCTGAGTGATTTATCTAACAACTCTTTTTTGTTCCCATCACCTGGCATGTGGTATCTAACTTCCCAAACCAGGAATCAAACCCGAGACCCCTGGATGGAAGCGTGGATTCTTAACACACTGAACCACCAGGGAAGTCCCTCTGACAACTCTTATGGCAGCCCCATACTATTTTTATCCCTGGGGCTTTACGCCACAGCCGATGGTATAGGCTTTATATGATTGGGGACCATTGTGACAAAGATAAGTTTGACACCATATTGGCTGCTTTCTCCATGAAAAGGTCTTGTTTAATTTCCTACCTTAATGAATCACTAGTGATTTTTGAACAGTCAGAGAACCAAGAGAACATATGGTTCACAGTTTCCCAGGCTCATATCAAGTATTATCATTGTGTTTCATGTTCTATCATGTTTCTAAAGCTTATGAATTTTCCTCTCTCTGGGACATTAAATCCTTACATGTGGATGTGGCTAGTGGGGCGTGGTCTGTGCCTTCTCCCACTGCTAGTGTGAGGAGACAGCCCCCATGAGAACACGGCCTGCAAGCCTCACTGTTCCCCTGCTGCCGTGTGTAACTCTTCTTGAAAAATGCTGGGGAAAGAATTTTTTTTTAAAAATCTGTTTTTCCCCTGGAAACATGCTTCTTTTTTCAAATCTCCTTATGTGTTTCACAGTAAAGTTTTAAAAAGTATTTTTAATAGACCTTGTATGTTTTCTCATTAAGATTATTTTTAGGTTTATTATTATTTCTCTGCTCACTTAAATAGAATTCTCCCTGCCCCCATTATATTTTTAAATTAACTTTTAGCTAGCTTTTTTGGGATATAGGTAACCTATAGATTTGTGTATTTTTAACTTGTCATTTTTCACCTTAGACGAGTTAATTCAAAAGAGAATCAACCCTTAATATTCATTGGAAGGACTGATGTTGAATCTGAAGCTCTAATACTTTGGTCACCAGATGCAAAGAGGTGACTCACTGGAAAAGACCCTGATGCTGGGAAAAACTGAGGGCAGGATGAGAAGAGGCAACAGAGGATGAGATGATTGGATGCTATCATTGACTCAATGCACATGAGTTTGAGCAAACTCCAGGAGATAGTGAAGGAGAGGGAAGCCTGGCATTCTGCAGTCCATGTGATGGCAAAAAGTTGGACATGACTTAGCAACTACACAACAAAAGTCTTATTAGTTTTGGTAGTTTTTCTCCTGGATTGATTGATTGATAGTTTTTGTAGAATATAGTATCTTCTGCAAATAATGATGGTTTGATTTCCTGAATTTTTAAAAATATCAAGTTTTTGCTTCATGCTATTAGCTAGAAATTGTCATCATAGTGATAGAAGTCATCCTTGTCTTTATTCTATTTTTAATGGAATTGTACCTCCTGTTGGGCTTCCCTGGTGGCTCAGATGGTAAAGAATCCGCTTGCAATGGGAGACCTGGGCTTGATCCCTGGGTTGGGAAGATCTGGAGAAGGGAATGGTTACCCACCCCAGTACTCTTGCCTGGAGAATTCCATGGGCAGAGGAGCCTGGCAGGCTGCAGTCCATGGGGTCGCCAAGAGTCGGACTCGACTGAGGGATTTTCACTTTCACTAGTCTCTCTCATTGCTTTTTCTGTGACACATTGACATAGAGTAGAATATACTTCTGAATGTTAAATCATCATTACATTCCAGGGACAAACATAACGTTAGCCATAGTGAATTATTCTTTTAAGAGCCCCTGGATTTGATTTATTGGTTTTTTATTTAGGAGCTTTGAATCTATACTCATAAGGAGGATTTGTNCAGCAGTGGCTACACGACTGGAAAAGGTCAGTTTTCATTCCCATCCCAAAGAAAGGCAATGCCAAACAATGCTCAAATTACCGTACAGTTGCACTCATCTCACACGCTAGCAAAGTAATGCTCAAAGTTCTCCAAGTCAGGCTTCAACAGTACGTGAACCGTGAACTTTCAGATGTTCAAGTTGGATTTAGAAAAGGCAGGGGAACCAGAGATCAAATTGCAAACATCCATTGGATCATCAAAAAAGCAAGAGTTCCAGAAAAACAACTATTTATGCTTTATTGACTATACCAAAGCCTTTGACTGTGTGGAACACAACAAACTGTAGAAAATTCTTCAAGAGATGGGAATACCAGACCATCTGACCTGCCTCTTGAGAAATCTGTATGCACGTCAAGAAGCAACAGTTAGAACCGGACATGGAACAACAGACTGGTTCCAAATCAGGAAAGCAGTAGGTCAAGGCTCTATATTGTCACCCTGGTTATTTAACTTATATGCAGAGTTCAGTTTAGTCGCTCAGTCGTGTCCGACTCTTTGCAACCCCATGAACTGCAGCACGCCAGACCTCCCTGTCCATCACCAACTCCCAGAGTCCACCCAAACCCATCTCATGCTCTGTGGTCCCTTTCGCCTCCTGCCCTCAATCTCTCCCAGCATCAGGGTGTTTTCAAATGAGTAGCTTTTAGCTTCAAGTGGCCAAAAGTACTGGAGCTTCAGCTTCATGCAAAATGCCGGGCTGGATGAAGCACAAGCTGGAATCAAAACTGCCAGGAGAAGTATCAATAACCTCAGATATGCAGATGACACCACTCTTATGGAAGAAAGGAAAGAAAAACTAAAGAGCCTCCTGATGAAAGTGAAAGAGGAGAGTGAAAAAGTTGGCTTAAAACTTAGCATTCAGAAAACTAATATCATGGCATCCGGTCCCATCACTCAAGGCAAACTGATGGGGAAACAATGGAAACAATGAGAGACTTTATTTTGAGGGGCTCCAAATCACTGCAGTTGGTGACTGCAGCCATGAAATTGAAAGACGCTTGCTCCTTGGAAGAAAAGCTATGACCAACCTAGACAGCATATTAAAAAGCAGAGACATTACTTTGCCAACAAAGGTCCTTCTAGGCAAGGCTATGGTTTTCCCAGTAGTCATGTATGGATGTCGGAGCTGGACTACAAAGAAAGCTGAGCCCTGAAGAATTGATGCTTTTGAACTGTGGTGTTGGAGAAGACTCTTGAGAGTCCCTTGGACTACAAGGAGATCCAACCAGTCCATCCTAAAGGCAATCAGTCCTGAATATTTATTGGAAGGACTGATACTGAAGCTGAAACTCCAATCCTTTGGCCTCCTGATGCAAAGAACTGACTCATTTGAAAAGACCCAGATGCTGGGAAAGATTGAAGGCAGGAGGAGAAGGGGACGAGAGGAAAAGAAGGGGATGAGAGGATGAGATGGTTGGATGGCATCACTGACTCAATAGACATGAGTTTGAGTAAACTCCAGGAGTTGGAGATGGACAGGGACGCTTTGGCATGCTGTAGTCCATGGGGTCGCAGAGTCGGACACAACTGAGTGACTGAACTGAACTGATCCCTAGAATTTGCCATTTAGATCTGGGCAAACTAGCTGTGTTCACAGGGTGTCATTAGTTCTAGCCCTTTCATTATATAGAGTTAGGAATTATATGCATGTCTGTATGAATGGATATTTTAATCACAAGTTCATATGGATAACTCTAATTCCCATCCAACTTTGCCGAGGTCTTCACTGCCTTCTTCTATTTCCTATTTTTATTTCCCTTCTTCTACAGTGAAAATCCTAGTTCCTAACATAGCAAGGAATTTACTCACTTGCTCAGTCCTACAATACACACAGAACAATTGTAAAATTGCTATTTCTCTACCACTATACAGAACAGCCTACTACACCTGGTTCAAGATTTCTTGCTTTTATTTTTGTAAGTCCTTTTATCTTAGGTTAATGGTATATAATCAAATTCTGTATTAAAAGTTTACTTGGATTCATTTTTTTTTAATTCTGAGAATTTGTTATTACAGTAAGTTCATCTGCTACTGTCTGTATTTAGTTTTAGAAGTTTTTTCCCTCCCAACCTTGTTAATTTCATTTTTTAAAAAATATATAAAATATTAGAAAGTTTCCAAAGCTCGTAACTACACAAAAAGGTGTAACAGAGCATAGCCACTCCCTCCACCACGCCTTTTACTCTGTTCTTACCCATTTCCCACAGATAACTAATTAATTTCTGGTTATCTCTTCTCTATTTACTTTTGCTATATCAAAATATTATGTTTTCTCCATGTGGAACAGAGAAATGGGACAGAATACTGGATCAAGAAAGAATTTCAAGATGAAAGACATAACAGAATGCTTGAATTATTTTGTAAATGATTCCACAGAANATTTCCCACAGATAACTAATTAATTTCTGGTTATCTCTTCTCTATTTACTTTTGCTATATCAAAATATTATGTTTTCTCCATGTGGAACAGAGAAATGGGACAGAATACTGGATCAAGAAAGAATTTCAAGATGAAAGACATAACAGAATGTTTGAATTATTTCGTAAATGATTCCACAGAAACTGAAAGTGAAGATGTAGAAGGGATAGGATAATTATAGAAGGAAATATCCATCAAAATTCCTTCTGGCTTAATTTGAGGGGCATCGAAGAATTCCCATATTCCAAAATAGACTGCCATCCTGTTTGTAACCTTCCAAATTACTAATATCTATGGCTCTAGAGAACGCACATAAAAATAGGGTTATTATTTAGAAGGATAATTAAGCTAATGCTACCTACTAATGTTGGGCTTCCCTGGTGGCTCAGTAATAACGAATCCACCTGCTAATGCAGGAGATATGGGCTCAATCCCTGGGTCAGGAAGATCCCCTCAAGAAAGAAATGGCAACCCACTCCAGTATTTTTGCCTGGGAAATCCCATGGACAGAGGAGTCTCACAAAAAAGTTGGACACAACTTAGCAACTAAACAATTACAACCTATTAACGGCATTAGGAGAAATTCTGCCCTGGCAAGAGGGAAGCTTTAAACTTGAGCTAGACATTTAAGAGAAAAAGAGGTGAGAAGAGAACGGCTAAAACGAGGATCTGCATAATAACACTGACAGATAATACTGATCGCGCTAGAAAAATAGACTCACATCTCTAGGAACCTCTTGGAAATTTTACTTATATGCTAATGAGTAACAGGGTTATTCCTCATGATGCTGTCAGTGTGGCACAGAGGGAAGAACATAAACTTCACAGAGAGGTCTGGCCTTAAATCCCAAATGAATTACCGAATAGCTACATAACCACTGGCAAGTTATTACTTAACATTTCAGAGCCACAGTTTTCTTACCTGTAGAAATGGATAATGCCCCTTTTACCATGTTAACACAGGACATCAACAGAATAATGTTTGGGCCAGCACTGCCCCTGGCCCAGATGAGCGTGCACACTCAGGTGTGTTCGACTCTTTGTGACCCTATGGACTGTAGCACGCCAGGCTCCTCTGTCCATGGAATTTTCCAGGCAAGAATAATGGAGTGGGTCGCCCCATTTCTTTCTCCAAGGGATCTTCCTGAACCAGGGATCGAATTTGTGTCTCTTGCACGTGGCCCAGAACATATGTTTAATAAGTAGTTCTGCTACAATAACATGCCTGAAAGGAATCTGTGAAATCACACCATCTCAGGCAGTATTTGGGGCTTTCTGGGTAGCTCAGCAGTGAAGAATTCGCCTGCAGCGCAGGAAACATAGGAGACTTGGGTTCAATTCCTGGGTCAGGAAGATCCCCTGGAGGAGGTCACAGTAATCCACCCCAGTATTCTTGCCAGGAAAATTCCAAGGACAAGGAGCCTGGTGGGCTCCTTTGTCCATGGGGTCACAGAGCTGGACACAGCTGATCATGCACATACGCAGGTGGTATTTGGTAAGAGAAAAAAAAATGTCCACGTAATTCCAATTCTCAATTTCAGAATGTCCCAGAATCTATTTTTAAAAGTGTAAAAATACATGCTGACATACTAAAGTGCCAATGACTTAAAAGAAACCATTCTGGGGAGATGGTGATCAAATGTTAAAAACCTCTAGTTATAAGATGAATACCTTCTGGGGATGTAATGTACAACATGGTGACTACCATGTGGTTCAGATGGTAAAGAATCTGCCTGCAATGGGGGAGTAACCCAGGTTCAATCCATGGATCAGGAAAATCCTCTGGAGAAGGAAATGACAACCCACTCCAGCATTCCTGCCTGGAAAATCTCATGGACAGAGGAGCCTGGTGGGCTACAGTACATGCGGAGGCAAACAGTCAGACACAACTGGGCAACTAACACTTTNATGTGGTTCAGATGGTAAAGAATCTGCCTGCAATGGGGGAGTAACCCAGGTTCAATCCATGGATCAGGAAAATCCTCTGGAGAAGGAAATGACAACCCACTCCAGCATTCCTGCCTGGAAAATCTCATGGACAGAGGAGCCTGGTGGGCTACAGTACATGCGGAGGCAAACAGTCAGACACAACTGGGCAACTAACACTTTCACTTCACTTTCATTGCATACTTGAAAGTTGCTGTAGAACAGATGTTAAATATCCTACACACACACACAGCTAATTTAGGAGGTGATGGATGTATTAACTAACTTAACTTCCATAATCATTTTGCAATTTATTTATCAAATGATCACTCTGTACACCTTAAACTTATACAATGTTATATGTTAACTGTATCAATTGTATCTCAATAAAGCTGGAGAAAGTAATAATAGAAACTATTCTGCAAGTTAACTGCTAACAACTCAGAATAAACTAAGGAATGCCTACAGCTCACAAAGAAAGGAACATAAATGTATTATATTCAATAGTACCCAATCTTATAATTATATAAATTCGTATACACACAAGAGAATTAAGGACACTGAATAAAGCAGTATTTTAAGTTTCTATTTTACTTTCAAAGTAATCTACAAACCAAAATGTAACATGGAAAGTCTTAAATGACCTTTAACTAAATACTGAAAAATACAATAGACTTTCAGAGCCTAGAATCAGTAATAACCTCAAAGCCCCACACATAAGAGTCTAAATATGTGCAATGGTAATGAGACTCAAAGCACACAATTTTATCCGATAGACCATCGTTTTCCTTGACAATTAGTAATGACTTCTCTTTCATCTTAATAAATCGGTGTGTGGTCTATTTCTGTTCTAGAAGATGGGCTTAAAGGTCACAATCTCAGTTTGCAATACTAAGATGATTAGAATGCATCAACAACGCAATGCAGAATGTCTTAAGAAAACTTTCCAGAAGGGTGCTAATCCACGGACAGAGCTATTTTGCTTGTGGAGGAAGAAAGACAAGACGCATCCACACCCTTTACTAAGAGAAAAGAAAGGAGTGGGGAAAAAAAGGGAGAGAGAGAGAGACGCACAATAACAAAGCACTGCGTCCATAAACAAATGAAAGTCTGTTCTTAAACTTTGGGAAATTCTATCTTCCTCTACCAAATAGCAATAAAACTACAAGGCAACCATTTGCGTTTTTTTTTTTAATTTTTTAAATATAAATTTATTTGTTTTAATTGGAGGTTAATTACTTTACAATATTGTATTGGTTTTGCCATACATCAACATGAATCCGCCAAGCAGAAAAAGACTACGGAGAGAAAAGGAAAAAACATTTTATCATGTACTGAACTTACAAGTATTCAAAATCCATCTCCACCTCCACCAAATATCCACCAAATATTGAGCATCACATCCTTTTCAAAATAAATCTAACATGAAAACACTGAACTCATTTTTAGCACTCAGTAGAGAACTTTTTCTCTCTCCCAGCACTCACCACCCAATAACCCTTCTGGGCAGCCCTGAATAACCGCTATTCTCGGGACAAACAGGAGCTCGCGTTCCAATACCTCGGAGGGGCCTCCGGGCGCGGAGAGGAACTAGGGGTCTGGAGGCCAAGGACCACTGACCGCCCCCTCGCTGCCCAGAGCCAGCGGTCCGAGCCACCCAGGAAGTGCCCGAAGGGGCGGCCGAGCGGCGGTCCCCGCACCCCAGCAGAGAGCCATCGAGGCGCACCCGCCCCGTCCCTCCCAGGCAAGGTCCGCCTCTCGGAGTCCCCAGTCTTCGAGTCAGGAGGGACCTCGCCGATCCCGCGCCGCCTTCCCGAGCCGGGTTCAGCCCGGGCGGCCCCGCGCCGTCTCCCGGGCCGGTTCCGCCAGGGCGGAACCGCGGCGCCTCCTGCCCCCGCGGGGCGCACCGACGAGCTGCAGCTTGCGCGGCCGCCGCCTACCTGGAGGGACCTGGGGCCCGCGTGGACTGGGGGTGCGGAGGTCGGCTGGGCGCTCAGCAGCCCCTGGCGCGCGAAGCCAGCGTGCAGAGCGCAGTGCACCGCGGAGACCAGCGCCGCGAAGATCCGCCGACCACACCCAGGCCCGCGCCGCCCAGCAGCCAACTCCGCGGCGCGCGGGACCGGGGCGGGGACGTGGCTCGAGGCGCAAGGCACGAGGCACGAGGCGCGCGGACTCGGCGGGGACGCGCCACGGGCGCGCGCAGATCCTGGAGCTTGCGCGTCCGGGGTCGGGGGGCGAAAGCTGCTGGCGCGGCGCGCAGCTTTTGCTTCCTATTTTTTCTCTCGTTTCCTGCTAGAAGGAGAAGAAAAACATTAATTCCCCGGGCAGTTTCGTTTTCTTGGTGAGGCGCCTGGACTCCGGGGCACACTTCTGAGGAGCGCCCAAGTGGTGTGGCCGGTTTCCTTCCTGCCACCGCGCAGGCCTCAGCTTGCTCGTGGGCTGGATAGAGGGGGTGACTTAGGAGACCTCAAGGTCCCATTTACGTTTCACATTCTGTGAACTGAAGCCCCGAGACTTCNACTCCGGGGCACACTTCTGAGGAGCGCCCAAGTGGTGTGGCCGGTTTCCTTCCTGCCACCGCGCAGGCCTCAGCTTGCTCGTGGGCTGGATAGAGGGGGTGACTTAGGAGACCTCAAGGTCCCATTTACGTTTCACATTCTGTGAACTGAAGCCCCGAGACTTCAAAATTGCCTTGGGATCCCAGCTCTATTGTCGCAAGTTGTGTGACCGTGTACCGTCTCATGGACTGTTTCATCGTGGGCAAAATAGGGCCAGTGTACCTACCTCATGAAGGTGCGAAATTTTTTAATGAGGTAACGTTTGCACAGACCCTGCCTCTGAATAAATGACCAACGCTTGGAAGTTATTGTTACTGCTCTCGTTGATGAAACAGGGCTTTCCAGATAACCCTGTCAATTCTCTCATCTCTGCATGAGTTAAACATCACATGCAACCGACTTCTTCCAGATTTCTAGGGCTGTTTTATGTTTAAAATGTCATAAAATGAATGCATCTACCCAGTTTGCTTCCTCTGAAGTCAGTACCTNCAAAATTGCCTTGGGATCCCAGCTCTATTGTCGCAAGTTGTGTGACCGTGTACCGTCTCATGGACTGTTTCATCGTGGGCAAAATAGGGCCAGTGTACCTACCTCATGAAGGTGCGAAATTTTTTAATGAGGTAACGTTTGCACAGACCCTGCCTCTGAATAAATGACCAACGCTTGGAAGTTATTGTTACTGCTCTCGTTGATGAAACAGGGCTTTCCAGATAACCCTGTCAATTCTCTCATCTCTGCATGAGTTAAACATCACATGCAACCGACTTCTTCCAGATTTCTAGGGCTGTTTTATGTTTAAAATGTCATAAAATGAATGCATCTACCCAGTTTGCTTCCTCTGAAGTCAGTACCTCCCGGGAGCAATTTTCCTCTCCCCCTACCCCCATCTTTCTTCTGAGTTAAATCCAGTTTGACAGACTGTTGCTATAGCATTCCTTCTCTGACGTCAAACAATTTAAAGAAACAGCCCCGGGTAGCGAAAACTGCAGAGGAGTTCTTTGTGGAGTTTCTGTGAAGAAACGTTCGAACAATATCATGAGAGAACTTTAACACCTCCGCAGCCTTCGATTTCTTCTTCAGCAGCTCCCTGAAATAAATTTTTTAGTACCTTCATGATGAGCACACCCTGACTGCAGCAGTGGAGAAGATGTGACCGTTTGTAGAAAAGCCAGACCAAGACAAAAATGGAAACAGCTGTGGTGCTAGGACGATGAAATTATAGGTGGTTCCCCAACCCCCACCACCAGATTTTTATTTTCCTTAATGTGGGGTGCTTGTTTCCATTAAGAAAAAGGAGGAGACATGCCAAATCTTCTACATTTTTGTGTTTGAAAAGTTGATTGGGACCTGAATAGTTTGCAGCTGTAACTATTTATGTTTTATTAATCAAATCCTGAGCATTATCATTGTCATGTTTAAGAGGAAGCATAGGGAAATTATTATTTAAGGAACTCCTATTATGTACCAGACTCCCTGCTTTCTTTTGTACTTAGAGAATTGTACTTAATTTCCATACTAATTTTTCAATGTGCAGTCTATCTCTGTTTTACAGATCAAAAAAAAATAAGGCTCAGTGAGATTAAGTAATTTATATAGAATTACACAGTGTCACAGACTTTATATGGAATCCAGATTGGATCGACTCCAATGCCCACTTTCTTTCAGATTCTTTTCTGTCCCCTGCTTGTGTGCACTGGCACGTAACAGATATTATAGTTCTTTGAGAGGTGGTTGGGTTAAGATTATTAGTTGAAAAGTAAGTTACTGGTATTTAGGAAAACCCAGTGGAAAATATTGAGTTATTCTCTTCCAGGAAAAATTAGGGGAAATATAAATCAACAGCTCCTAAACACAAAAATCTGAAAAAAAAAATGTTACAAGAATTTTATTGCCCATTATTTGGAGATTTATGAATAAGTCACACAAAATGATCACTTCAACCTTCCTGAAAATTTGATGTGGACCGAGAAATTACTGAGAGAATAAAGTCCAAGTACAAAAAAGAAAAGTTTAATTATTATCCAAACTAGTCCATGTCCAAGAACATTATATTTCTGTTTTGCCACATCTGCTGCACATTTCCCTGAAAAGAACACTTACTTGTTAAAGGACAAGCCTGTATTACAAAGCTGAAAGTGGAAATGAGGAAAAGAATTTCTTTAGCAGGAATAATTTTCTAAAAACACAGTGATACAGCTAACTGATCCAGCAGTTAGTAATCTTTCACATGATAATATAATCCATGTAGAAAGAGAGAGAAGGAAAGAGAGAGAAGGAAGAGAGAGAAAGAAGAAAGAGAGAGAGAAGGAAGAGAGAGGGAAAGAAAGGGAGGTATTATTAATATTCTTCAAGCCTGTGGATTTGTGTAGACAATTGTGTAATAATGTATCCTGCCTGCTTCCAATAATTAAATCCAGTGTTCTTGTGTTTGGATGCCACTGGCTGATATTTAGATTTCTAACTCATTAAGCCCATGTTGCCAAACCCTATTCTATTAAAAGAGGGTGGAGAGGGGGTCTGCCCTAGAGAGCCTTGGAAGACAAAATTCCTGTCTGTTCCATCCTTGTGTTCTTTGTGATGTTTAACAGAATACCTTGTAGATTCTAAGTACACAGTGAACAAATGAATAAATAAAGGCACCTGGCTACTTCTTTCACTCAACCTTCATACCTGCCTCCTTCAGGCCCCTACTCAGAATCATAGAAACGAGAAGAGTGATCACTATTTTTCTGGGAGTTCAGTTGTCATTGCCTCTGCAGGGTGTTTTGCTCAATTATAACCAAGTTCAGAGAAGCTCTGCGGTTGGTTCTATATTGGATGAATCTGAAGCCCATTCTCACCAAGCTACGGTAGAATCCACAGTGCATAGGTTCATAACCTCTGCTCTTAAATCATACCCTCAGTTCAGTTCAGTTCAGTCACTCAGTCGTTTCTGAGTCTTTGCAGCCCCATGAACTGCAGCACACCAGGCTTCCCTGTCTATCACCAACTCCCGGAGCTTACTCAAACTCGTGTCCATTGAGTCGGTGATGCCATCCAACCATCTCATCCTCTGTCATCCCCTTCTCCTCCTGCCCTCAATCTTTCCCAGCATCAGGGTCTTTTCAAATGAGCCAGCTCTGAGCCTCAGGTGGCCAAAGTACTGGAGTTTCAGCTTTAACATCACTGAACACCCAGGACTGATTTCCTTTAGGATGAACTTCTTGGATCTCAGCCCAAGGGACTCTCAAGAGTCTTCTCCAACACCACAGTTGAAAAGCATCAGTTCTTTGGTGCTCAGCTTTTTTTATAGTCCAACTCTCACATCCATACATGACCACTTGAAAAACCATAGCCTTGACTAGATCGACCTTTGTTGACAAAGTAATGTTTCTACTTTTTAATATACTGTCTCAGTTGGTCATAACTTTCCTTCCAAGGAGTGAGTGTCTTTTAATTTCATGGCTGCAGTCACCATCTGTAGTGATTTTGGAGCCCTCCAAAATAAAGTCAGCTCCCTGTTTCCACTGTTTCCCCATCTATTTCCCATGAAGTGATGGGACCAGATGCCATGATCTTAGTTTTCTGAATGTTGAACTTTAAGCCAACTTTTCCACTCTCACTTTCATCAAGAGGCTCGTTAGTTCTTCACTTTCTGCCATAAGGGTGGTGTCATCTGCATATCTGAGGTTATTGTTATTTCTCCCAGCAATCTTGATTCCAGCTTGTGCTTCTTCCAGCCCAGCGTTTCTCATCATGTACTCTGCATATAAGTTAAATAAGCAGGGTGACAATATACAGCCTTGATGGACTCCTTTTCCTATTTGGAACCAGTCTGTTGTTCCATGTCCAGTTCTAACTGTTGCTTCCTGACCTGCATAAAGGTTTCACAAGAGGCAGGTCAGGTGGTCTGGTATTCCCATCTCTTTCAGAATTTTCCACAGTTTATTGTGATCCACACAGTCAAAGGCTTTGACATAGTCAATAAAGCAGAAATAGATGTTTTTCTGGAACTTTCTTGCTTCTTTGATGATCCAACAGATTTTGGCAATTTGATCTCTGGTTCCTCTGCCTTTTAGAAATAGTCTAGTTGTTTTTTTTTTTTTTCTGAGCCTAGTTTGCTGTCAGACAGTGCCAAGTACATTATGAAGAACACAATAGTCAAAGTGTACAATATCCCAGTACAGGACTGTTGTATGTGTTGTATACATTCCAATATTATGTTCAGGATGACACCAAGTTCTATAAATGGCATATACTTTATAGAACTAAAGTAACAGGTTTTCTTCTAACTACAACTAAATAGTTCAAAAATGTTAATGGAAATTGTTTAATAGGATTTGCAGCAGAGTTCCTTAAGGATGTAAGAAGCAAATCCTTAGTAGACTCTAAGAAGTGAGTTTTTGTGTTGTCTCAGACATCCTTAATCCTGGGCAGTCATGTCCAAACCCTTCCCTCTTGCTTACACACATTGCATTTTGATATCAGCTCTTTTTACAGTTTATATTTTGAGCTGCCTTTACTGTGTTCTTCTGATCTGTTCTCCTAATACAAATAAGTTAAAGCTCTTGGATCTTTCTTCTCAGGTTCTCTAATGGTAATTTGGGTCTATTGTCTATATGCACATCAGTGACCTTAGTCACTGTACTTGATTAATGATGTCTGTCTCAGGCATAGGAGGGGAAACAGAATCACCCAAGCATATATTTGCTGCACTAGGTCCTATGGTTCATGTCTCTGGAATCTATTATTGAAAATGGACAGGCAAAGTGGAAAGAATACTAAACTGCACATCAGAAGACCTGATTTAGAGCTTTGGCTTTTGTACTAAATATCTGTGTGAGCAGATCATAACCTGCTTGCATTCTGTCTTCTTCAGTATACAAAATGGGAGTGCTGGATCTTAACAGGATTGGCAAACAGCAGTGATGCCATCACTCAGTACTGTGCCCAACATATAACTTCACTAATCAGAAAAGGACTCTTTCCCTCTAAGCCTCATTACCATCCCCCCAATTCTTCTGAATACAGGTATCCCCCAACCTTTTCAACAGTTAATACCACTTCGCATTTATGAAAGACATATATTAGAATCTGTTTTTTTACTAACTGAAAGAAATCCAAGAAGGATTTTTGCTTTTATGGGGAAAAAAAGGCAAAAGGCGAAAATAGCATTCAGCATTTGTTTTCCAACAGTCCTGGCAGAGGGAGTGCACACCCGGAGCAGCAGGGAGCATGGCACCACCCAGCTCCTTTCCTTAGAAACACACTCAGCATCTCAGCATCCAGCCTCCATAGCTTTGAACTGTGTCTGTGAACACCTGGGCTTTATCTTGGTTTATTTTGTGCTTCCATTAGCAAGATTGGTCCTAACATAATTACTTCTTCACTTTAGGCCATTTTGGCTTACAAATGGTTTCCTAAGAAGGTTCTGCTTTTGAATAGTGGGGGAAACCTGTACCACACCCCAGGAAGGCATTCTGATCTACTGGCTTATAAGTGAGAAAAAGCATTGAATTAGGGGGCTTCCCAGATAGCACTAGTGGGGGACATCCCAGGTGCTGCTAGTGGTTAAAGAACGCTCCTGCCANAGGTTCTGCTTTTGAATAGTGGGGGAAACCTGTACCACACCCCAGGAAGGCATTCTGATCTACTGGCTTATAAGTGAGAAAAAGCATTGAATTAGGGGGCTTCCCAGATAGCACTAGTGGGGGACATCCCAGGTGCTGCTAGTGGTTAAAGAACGCTCCTGCCAGTGCAGGAGATTTAGAGATGTGAATTCGATCCCTGGGTCCAAAAGATCCCCTGGAGACGGGCATGGCAACACACTCCACTATTCTTGCCTGGAGAATCCTGTGGACAGAGGAGCCTGGTGGGCTACAGTCTATGGGGTCGCAAAAAGTTGGACACAACTGAAGCGACTTAGCACTCATGCATGCATGCTGTGTGACCAGCCTTCTCCAAACTTAGTGGATTAGCACAACAGCAATTGTTTATGTTGCTCACAAAAGCCTGCTTAGGAGGGCTCTGCTGACACTGTCTGCTCTTTTCTGGACAGTGTCAGTTAGTTTGACTCTACGGTCAAGATGGCTGTGTGATATGGCTGGCACTATTGGGCTAGCTGTTGGTTAGAAGATCAGCCAGGGTCTTTGTTCCTCTAAAGTTAGGCCTTTCTGTGGGCTACTTGGAATTCCTTACTACAGTGGCTTGGTTCCAAGAGCAAGTCTTCTAAGAGAACGAGGAAATGCATAGCATTTTTATGACTTAACTTTGGGAAGCACATACTGTAGCATTCAGCA
Source organism: Neotragus moschatus (assembly GCA_006410615.1). Taxonomy (NCBI): domain Eukaryota; kingdom Metazoa; phylum Chordata; class Mammalia; order Artiodactyla; family Bovidae; genus Neotragus; species Neotragus moschatus. The sequence continues at coordinate 723,940 of SJYA01000089.1, read as the reverse complement.
TTCTCTCTTGGTCTGCTGCTGCTGCTGCTAAGTCGCTTTAGTCGTGTCTGACTCTGTGTGACCCCAGAGATGGCAGCCCGCCAGGCTCCCCCGTCCCTGGGATTCTCCAGGCAAGAACACTGGAATGGGTTGCCATTTCCTTCTCCAGTGTATGAAAGGGAAAAGTGAAAGTGAAGTCGTTCAGTCAGGTCCAACTTTTCGTGACCCCGTGGACTGCAGCCCACCAGGCTCCTCTGCCCATGGGATTTTCCAGGGAAGAGTACTGGAGTGGGGTGCCATTGCCTTCTCCATCTCTTGGTCTAAATAGTCACANCATTTCCTTCTCCAGTGTATGAAAGGGAAAAGTGAAAGTGAAGTCGTTCAGTCAGGTCCAACTTTTCGTGACCCCGTGGACTGCAGCCCACCAGGCTCCTCTGCCCATGGGATTTTCCAGGGAAGAGTACTGGAGTGGGGTGCCATTGCCTTCTCCATCTCTTGGTCTAAATAGTCACAAATTCAAGTCATAGGAACATAGATCTCTTTTTGAGAAAAAAAATATTTTTGATTGAGTGATAGTTGATTTACAGTTTTGTGCCAATCTCTGCTTTACCGCAAAGTGACTCAGTTATTTACATATACATGTTCTTTTTTTAATATCCTTTTTCATTCTGGTTTATCACAAGATATAATATAGTTCCCTGGGCTATACATTAGGACTTTGTTGTTTATCCAGTATAAATGTAGTAACTTGCATCTACCAACCCCAAGCTCCCAGTCCATTCCTCTTCCCCACCTCCCCTTGGCAAACACAAGTCTGTTCTCTATGTCTATGAGTCAGTTTCCATTTTATAGATAGATTCATTTCTGCCATATTTTAGATTCCACTTATAAGTGATATCATATGGCGTTTGTCTTTCTCTTTCTGACTTCATTTAATATGATAATCTATGCTTGCATCCATGTTGTTGCAAATGTCATTTTGTTCTTTTTATGGCTGAGTAATATCCATTGTATATAGTGACATAAACTTCTTGATGGAGGAGTAGCAAGGTTCTAGAAGAGTATGTAGGTTGACACCTATAGTTGCAGTCTTTCTTGAAAATGTAATCTGCCATGAGCATACTTTCTGACCCTGGATTAATGTGTGAATCTAAAATTCTACTTTTCCATTCCTTTTTCCCATTTAACATTGCTTTTATTTATTTATGCTAATATCTAATAGATATTTTAAACAATGGAAAATGTCTTGTTTTCTATGCTAGTTTAGTTTTTGGGCTTAAAAAAATTTTTTTAATTATCATGTTGTGAAATTGATCTTTTTCTTTTGGTATGTGGTTCTATGATTTTAAAAACATGTACAGATTCCTATAACCATAACTACAATCAGGATACAGAACAGTTCTATCATCCTTCCCAATTTTCTCATGCCATCCTTTTATTATTACTATTATCTTACCGCCCTCCCTAACTCCTAAAAACCATTGGCCTGTCTTCCATCCCTACAGCCTTGTCTTTTTAAGAATGTTATTAATATGTAAATAGAATCATACTTTATGAAACCTTTTGAGACTAGCTTCTTTCACTCAACCTAATGCCTTGTTCTATCTTACTACTGTGTAGTAGTCCATGGTATGGAAGTACCACAGTTTGTTTACCTATTCACCCAGTCAATGATATTTGGAATGTTTTCCAATTTGGGGCAATTATGAACAGAATTTCTATATATACTTATATACTATCCAAATGGCAATGTCTATGCTGACTTATGTTTTCATTTTTCTAGAGCAGATAACCATGAGTGGGCTTGTTGTATTACATGGTCAGTGTATGAGAAACTGCCAAATCATTTTCTGGAGTGGCTGGTCCATTTTTCATTCTCACCAACAATGTATGGGAAGTTTGAGTTGCTCTGAGTCCTTGTCAGCACTTGATATTGTCAGTGTTTGTTTTTTTAATTTCAGCCTTTCAAATAGGTGTGCACTAGTACCTCATCATAGCAGTTTATTATTGTAAATTCTTCAATGTCATGCATACATGTTATCTCCTGCCTTTCCCTACCTTGATCCAGTCCATGCATTTCTGTCAAATAAGTTTTCCTGTAACACAATACTGATTAGATTCATTCTTGGCTCAGAGAACCTGCAGCACTTTCCACTTACTTACTGAATTGAATATATCTGCCTTGCAAGGCCTTACATAATCTGACTCCAACCTACTTTCCCAAGGTTCATCTTTTACTTCTTTATTTTTCTCTCAATCTAGTCCTTTTGTTCTTCTGAGTGGAGGTTCTTTGCCTTCTCATCTTTGTCAGTGCTGTTCNGCAGCACTTTCCACTTACTTACTGAATTGAATATATCTGCCTTGCAAGGCCTTACATAATCTGACTCCAACCTACTTTCCCAAGGTTCATCTTTTACTTCTTTATTTTTCTCTCAATCTAGTCCTTTTGTTCTTCTGAGTGGAGGTTCTTTGCCTTCTCATCTTTGTCAGTGCTGTTCCCAAAACTGTCTCCTCTGTCCTTTCTTCTGTATTCTCAAGAAACGAGAACTTGTGGGGTCTGTCCTTGATTCTCTGTGCCTGGAATATCACCGTGAAATACCATGCAGTCTATCCCAGACACTCTCCCCAGGCTCTTTGATCACCCTCCCGGGCAGCTCAGCAAATCCAGGACTGGCTGGTATCCATCTGAGAAATGTCTCCTTTTCTGATAAAGACCAACTACATTCCTAGTGATTCTACTTGGAAATAATGATATCAACTCAGGTCTATCTTGCCAGTTCTCTGAAAGGTTTTTGAAACATTTTTGAGATTTGAGATTAATGATATGGTAATTTTTCAAAGACTTTTCAATAAAGCATGAAGAGCCCTGATAGCTGTCAACAATATATCACTTCCCTTCAGTAAATGAAAGCTGAGAAAGAATAATTTAATAACATTAACAGTTCCTGAAAAAAACAGTTGCTTTTTTCTGATTCCAAATCACCTACCCTGGACTTCAAACTCTACTTAAGAATTTTAAAAAAAAAAAAAAAAAGGAAAGGAGATATATAAATTAGCTATTACTCTAAATATTTTTATTTAACTGTTGAAGAGACAGCATTCTCAGTAACAACAACATTAACAAACCTGCTCTTTAGAACAAACCTCTAAGGTTAAGGGAATGATTTTAAAAGCCTCTGCTTGCTCCAAGGATTAGGAGAAAAAGGTTTATTTATTCTGTCTCAGTCATATTTTCTAAGTGGACCAGAATATTGAAATAATGTTTTTGAAAGCCCATATAAATTCTAAGAAAGTTAAATGAAATCGTTAATGATAGCAAATTCAGTTTAGGTCAAGAGTGTAATGTACTCAAGTTACATTCTACAGAACTTCCTTCTTCTATAATTATGCCCATAATTATAGTATCTAGAGCATAATGTATTATTTTGTATGGTCTAGTGGTTTACAATTACATGACTATTCCATACCAAATTCTTACATCTAGGGCTCCTGTCTTATCACTATATCTTTAATCTTAGGACGGCACCAACAGGTAGTAGGGATCCTTAGTGTTTGTTCAATGAATGAAAGAATGTAGAGCTCTAAGGAGAGGTTGCTGGGAGTTTCATTCGTTTATCTGTGAGTATTTGATAAGTTCTCAGAAAAAAAGATAACTTGAAAGCTATTTAGGAATAAATAGAATCAGGCTAGCAAAATGCTTGATTCAATATTAATGATTCTAGGAGCAGAGTCTTCTGGCAAGTAAGGTGATCAAACTGGTGTGGAAGCAGAGCATAAGTTCTAAGGCTTGGGACAGTTTTACACTTTTCCTTCACAACCTGTGAGCTCTGAGCTATCTTCACAGTGGTAGCTGTGAAGGTAGCTACCATCTCCTTTTGTTGTCATTTTAGTGTTTTGGTTTTTTTCTTGGCTGCTCATCGTGTGGGATCTCGGTTCCACAGACCAGGGATCGAACCCATTCACTTTGCAGTGGAAGCTGAGTCCTAACTCTGGGACTNGAGCTCTGAGCTATCTTCACAGTGGTAGCTGTGAAGGTAGCTACCATCTCCTTTTGTTGTCATTTTAGTGTTTTGGTTTTTTTCTTGGCTGCTCATCGTGTGGGATCTCGGTTCCACAGACCAGGGATCGAACCCATTCACTTTGCAGTGGAAGCTGAGTCCTAACTCTGGGACTGACAGGGAAGTCCCATCATTTTAGTTCTTAATGTGATATGGGGATGGAGGGGGCTGCTCCCACATTTTGTTATCCAAATGGCAGCAGTGAATCAGGGTTTCTGGAGCAATTCACTCTCTTCAGGGGACAAGAATGGGAGAAGACCACTTGGCAGAAGCCAGCTTCTGTTCTCATAGTTTGTGCTGAGCGCGCTAATGAGTGTGATATCATCACTTGTTTTTAAGTGTTCTGTGGGAAAGCCCAGCCCTTTGTGCTGATGCAGGAATAATAGTGAGGTAATGCTGATTTAAATATAACCAGCATTGTTAAAAAAACAGAACTGCTTTTCTCTTCTTTGCAGTACGTCTGGGGGAAAACCAACACATAGGACTGAAAATAAATATCTAAAATGCTCTAGATTGAAGGCAGGGGGAGAAGGGGATGACAGAGGATGAGATGGTTGGATGGCATCACCGACTTGATGGATATGTGTTTGAGCAAGCTTTGGGAGTGGACAGGGAAGCCTGGAGTGCTGCAGTCCACAGGGTTGCAGAGTCGGACACGACTGAGCAACTGAACTGAAATGAAAATGCTCTAGAAATGCACCAGAGATAAGATTTTTTAGAAACAATCTTCTTTACAACAGAAATCCTAATATAGTAGTATTTGCCTTTCAGTACCTTCTAGGTTTATATACATTCATTGAATATTTATTGACTATTTAGGAGTCAGCACTTCACATCATTTACCTCATTTACTACCTACAACTTATAAGGAGATACTATTATTCCAACTGTGAAAAGGAGGAGATTTGGGTTCAGAGAGAATAGAATATTGCTCAAGGTCCTAAGGTAGTGCCAGGGGATGAGCATAAAAGATTCAGGCTCCCATCCTTTCTATCTTCTTCTTATCCTGCTTATCAAAACTAAACAGCATATTAGAAAGCAGAGACATTACTTTGCCAATAAAGGTCCATATATTCCAAGCTATGGTTTTTTCAGTAGTCATGAACAGATGTGAAAGTTGGACCATAAAGAAGGCTGAGTGCCAAAAAATTGATGCTTTTGAATTGTGGTGTTGGAGAAAACTTTTGAGAATCTCTTGGACAGCAAAGAGATCAAACCAGTCAATCCTAAAGGAAATCAACACTGAATATTAATTGGAAGGATTGATGCTGAAGCTGCAGCTCCCATACTTTGGTCACCTGATGTGAAGAGTCAACTGATTGGGAAAGACCCTGGTGTTGGGAAAGACTGAGGGCAGGAGGAGAAGGGGGCAACAGAGGATGAGATAGTTGGATGACATCAACAACTCAATGGACATGAGTTTAAGCAAATTCTGGGAGGTAGAGGACAGGGAAGCCTAGTGTGCTGCAGTCCATGGGGTCACAAAGAGTCAGACATGACTTAGCAACTGAACAACAGTCTATCTCCAACAGCCATCCTAGCTTCCCCAGTAAGTATACTACCGAAGGAAAGGGCTATGCAAATTTTATGCAAATAAACCACACCTCCCCACTTAGACTTCGAAAGGTTCCTTCACACCCTTGCTGGACCTCAAGAAGTTCCCCAAAACACCTGTCTCCACTCAAGAGGAACACCGAGGGTCCCGCAACAACTGAAGAGGAGCCCCGTTGTGCCCTCCTCAGCCTGAAATGAAGGTTCCTTTCCCTGCTTCGTCGGGAAAGGGGAAAGGATTCTTGGCCTTCCGTCGCATCTCAGGAGGAGGCGCTCTCCACACGAAAGGCCACAGGCACTCCCTGGGTGGTGCCACCATTCCGAAAGACCCACAAATGTGTCAGGCCCCTTCAGATGAACCTGATTTCCCTGTATTCCCTCGACTGTCAACCCGAGTATCGACTCACACCTTGGTGGTACGTGTGACAGTCCTTGTCACTTCGGGGGAAAGCCACAGATCTTTGGGTCAACTCCACGGGAAGCCTGACACTGATTCGAGTGCTTGGGAGGAAAGCTGAAGTGCGTGTCTCCACTGGAGAGGAGGCCTGACTCTCCTCTGGGGACTCCAGAGGAATGCCAAGATCCATGTCAGCACTGGAGAGGAAACCTTAGGTTCCGGCCTCAGCTTCTGACGAGGACTTAGGACCTGGCACCGACTTGAGAGCAATGTCGAGAGGCCCCTGGCAACTGATGCTTGGCTGTGTTTCCATCCCTGCTCTTTGAAGCTGACTCTCCAACAGTAACATAACTGCTTTCACTTAGGTTTCATTTTGGACATTGTATTTATTTCTAAATAAATTAGGAGCAAAACCTCTGGTTAATGAATGCCTCAGAGGTTTTTCTATCTCTTCAGTTGTATTACATAAATAAAAACCAGGCAGGTAGAGAATTTAACTGCTCCACCCTCATCCAACTTGACTTGCCCCGACACTACCCAAATCCCAGAGAGGTCACAAATTCTTTCATTCTGAGAACATCAATTTCTTTGCTCTTTTTGTCCCTGCTCTCTTTATCAGGATAGCTACTTACTGCTCTTCCTGTTTTGCCTTAAAATGAAATGAATTTGAGCTTTTATCCCTTCTGTTGTTTGGATTTCCTGGCTTAAAAGCTTTGAATCAGAGTGACATTAATCCTAATTTTTCTGCAATGTGGCATTATTGCTCATTACAGATATTTGTACTGCTCCATCTTTCTGAGAATTTCATGCACTTTCTCATTGGAAATGAGTCAGTGATTTGGAATTTGCATCTTCCTAAGTAAAAAGTAGGCTGTCTCATTTTTTAAGGCTCATCACTTAAAGAAAATTCTACTCCAATTTACCAATGTTTTCCAAAATCTGATTTACTTACAGCCAAACCCAGAATTTAATTAACTAGTATTTACATTATTAGCAATGTCCAAACTTAAATGTATTTTCTGTAGAGATCAACCCCAAGGCAGCTGCACAGCCTCTGCAAGAAGGTTCCTCTTCTTTGGTGACAATGAGTCAGATTTGTATTAACTCAGAAATGAATTTAAGGAGAAAAAAAAAAAAAAAAGAATTTTTGTCATCTTATGAGTAACTGTTTTATCTTGGTTTAGTTGATAAAGCAGCAGCTCTAAAAATAAAAGTTACTGTACATTTGTTCTTTTTTCTTTATTTTAAAAACCAAACTCTTTGTCTTTTGGCATACCTAATGAATATGTAATTTAACAAAATGATTTCAAGTAGTAGTAGTTGGAAGGAATTTCTTGGCTTGGGGATGGTGTGCTAATTGTTTCAGTCCACATATGAGCTGAAATACAGATTTCAATGAAGTTTAAATATCCCCAATTTAATTATTTTCCATGAAATTAGACCTAGCGTCTTTTTCCACACTGACAATAATTGCCTAATAAGTTTAACTACACCAACTAAAACATGACAATTTTCAGATCTTTTTCTTCTTCAATCTACAACTATGTCTATTTTGTACATTTTAGTGATGTTTATTAAAATCTGCTTTTTTTGAAGTTATTTGAACAATTGTGTAAAAAGTAAGACTCTTAAAGACATACATCAAGTCTGAACCATCTTTGTATCCCTCAGGGCACCAAACAGTGTTTTCTGACTTTCCATACTTCAATCCATCCAATATACTACTGTTAAATTAACTTTTTTTTGAAGTTCAACTTTGCTTGAGTAACTTTTTGGATAAGAACCTACAACATTTTCTGGTTGTTTACTGAATTAAACATTCCTGTCACACCTGGCACTCATAGCCTGACATTACCTAGCCATAACCTGTCTGTCCCAGCTTTTTCTCTGTGGTATTTTCCACTGAAACTTGCCTCTTCCTACTTCTGAGAAGAGGTCCTGGGAGTTCCCATTTTCCCCGTGCTGTTCTCTTGAACTAGAGTGCCTCATAGCAGAACCTGTCCACAAAGCCACAACTGATCCTCCCAATCGAATCTCTCCTTGTTTCTGATCTTTGCAACCCTCGATTTATGCTGCTCCTGTGTACTTCTGTCACCACTGCCCCTCTTCAGCTTAAATTATTGTCATCTGTGTGCTTATCTTATCTCCCAGATTTGAGAGGAGGCATGGTATGGTGGAGAGAACAAGAGCTATGAGGTTGGAAAAATCTAAGTTCATATAGTACCTCTATCACTTTTGAGCTTTTTCTCCCCCACTTACAGAAAAGTCATTGATTCACTTGCCCTCTCATGCTTTGAGTTATCACAAAATCATTTTAAGTAAAGAGAAGATTCTTTCCACCTAACACAACCCCATTTGTAAGCACCAAAAAAAAAAAAGATAAAGATAAAAGAGAATAAATAGGCTCATGAATAAAAAGAGACAGGAAGTTTGCGCACAATTTCTCAAGAGATTTGAAAAAAAATAACTGAGGGTGTTTAGATGAGAAATAAAATAGCATAAGAATAGATTTTTTTTGAGGGGGTGGGGGATTCTCTGATGGTCACTTCCAATTCAGGGAGTACAGGTTCAGTCTCTGGCTGGGGAACTAAGATCCCACATGCTGCATGGCGAGGCCATAAACAAATAAAACAAACAAAAGAATAGATTTTTAAAAAATTTCTTGAAGAAGTTTTATTAGTGGTCTTTACATTCACTGAGTCAAGGAGCACTATCTGCCATTGCCTAAAGCAGTGAAGCCCCTGGAAATAAAACAGAAATCAAACTCACTTCTCTCTAAATCTGTCCTTCCTCTACTATGTCTTTTAGAAATAAGACATTGAAAAGAAACAGTGCCATCTGGCATATATTGGAAGATTATGTATTTTGTCTCCTAAAACAGAAGAAATTTATCATATTTTTAAGGACAGTTTCCTGAAATAAATTTGCCATTGCTTCTGCAGGAGAGAAAAATAATTAATTAGTACTTATTAGTACTAATAGTAAAAATAACAACCATAAACATTTGTCAAGTGTTTATTATGAGCTCATTATGTAACTGGTATCCAAAACCATGGTCTTGCTTAATAGTCCAATAATTTTGTTCCTCAAAGAGTGTAACAGAATTACAAGTCCTGCTCCTCAACCTATAGAACAGAATCTACATTTTTAAAAGATTCCCAGGAAAACACCAACAAAATGAAAAGACAGCCTGCTGAATGGGAGAAAATATTTGCAAATCATATAACTAATAAGTGGTTAATAGCCAAAGTATATAAAGAACTCATGCAACTCAATAGCAAAAAATAAAATCTAATTTAAAAACATACATTTTTCCAAAGAAGACATACAGATGGCCAACAGGCATATAAAGAGATGCTGCTAAACATCATGAATCACAGTGAGATATTACCTCACATCTGTCAGAATGGCCATCATCAAAAAGACAAGAACTAACAAGTGTCGGCGAGGATGCAGAGAAAAGGGAACTCTTGTGCACTGTTAGTCGGAATGTAAATTGGTGCCTCCACTATGTGGAGGTTCCTCTAAAAATTAAAAATAGAGTCACAGTATGATCCAACAATTCCACTTCTGGGTATTTTCTCAAAGCAAATGAAAAAGTAATTTGGAAAAATATATGCACCCCCATGTTTATTGCTGCACTATCTATAATAGCCAAGATATGGAAACAACCTAAGTGTGCATTACTGGATGAACGGATAAAGAAGTTGTAGCAGATACAATTATATATACACATACATATAGCTGTGGTATGTATACATAATGAAATATTACTGATCCATTAAAAAGAATGAAATCTTGCTATTTGCTAATACTGGAGGGTATTATGCTAAGTGAAATAAGACATTAAAAAAAGACAAATAGTATATGATTTCACTTATATGTGGAATCTTAAAAAACAAAAAACAAAATCCAAGCTCATAGATACAAAAACACAAACTGATGGTTGCCAGAGGTGTGAGGTGGGGTGGAATGGAGGTTGAAATGGACAAAGGGAGTCAAAAGACGTAAAATGCAGTTATAACATAAACAAGTCATGAGGATGTATGTACAGCATGACAACTAGAGTTAGTAATAATACTTAGAAATTTGAAGTTGCTGAGAGAGTAGGTCTTAAAAGTTCTTATTACAAGAAAAGATTTCTGTAGCTAAGAATGGTGATGGCTATTAACTAGGCATATTGTGGCAATCATTTTGTAATTTATATAAATATTGAATCATGTCAAATATCTGAAATGAATGTCAGTTATACTTTAAAAAAAAACCCAGGTAACTCATAAGTACAATAAAGTTTGAGAAGCACTCATCCTTAACATTAAGAGATGGTTTTTTCCTCTTTTTCTACTCCAGTCTTAGTCATTTGGGGTTCTTTAGTGTCCAATAATGATGTGGACTAATATGGGATTGAAAAATGCAAAAGCATATGAATGTTAATGTGTTGCAAGAAGATTCTGAAAGTGATGGCATCTTTTCCACCTTGACTATTTTGAGGCCAAGGAAATGCAGCCAATAATTAGAAATTCTTTTCTAGTCATCTATACCTGACCTTTTCAGGTGAATTAGTTTTAATCTCACATAGAAGAGCTATGGGTTGAACAAGTAAAAATAGACTACAAGGAAATCAAATAGAGAGACCATTGATAGCAGAATTTCAGATTCAGGTGGATATTTGTTAGTATACCCGTTCTGTCAGACAACTTGACTATATGGATTAAGAAAACCAAGTATCTTTGACCATTCCTAAGAATTTATCTAAAATACATATTCCAAAATGCATATAAAGATTAGTGATTGAAAATTTGTATGTGATATAACAATTTGTTTAGTGAAAATTATACATCACTTAAATATTCAACACAATAATGGAATGATTAATCAGATTATGATGTAGCCACATGATGAATTAATACACAGCTAATAAAATTTTATTTTTGATTTGGGAAAAGCTCCCAATATGCTAAATGTAAAGGCAAGCTCACCAAGTAAAAGCGGAGTATGATTCAAATTTTATACAAAGTACTTACACATGGAAAAGAAATATACCAAAATATCAATAGTAGTTATTGCTCAGTTTTAAATTGTGATAAATTATTATTTATTTATTATTTTCAATATTTACCAAGTTTTTTTAAAGTATATTATTTCTATCATTAGGGAAAAAAATTAAATAACAAAATGTATAGTTAGTACTCCTTGATTACTGCTTCTGATTTCAAGCCTTGACTTGGAAAAGAGAGTATATTTTTGATGGAATATTCTATCACTTTTTTTTTATTTGCTGCCCCTTGTTTTGAGAATGACCCTCCACAGACACTAAATATATGCTTCAAAAATGACAAAGTTCTGATTACAGATATCCCTTCTTTATTCTTCTGCTAAATTCAAGAATATAACAATAATTCTATCGAAGGTTAAATGTCCATTCCTCATAATGAAAATACTTTAAAATTTTTTCCATTTTGAAATAAATACAGTTGCATAGGAAGTAGTAAAGATAATACAGAGAAGTGTGCTGTGCCCTTCCTCTAATTCGCTCTTGGAGCAACGTTTAAACATGAATTATTTTGCTGGATTTCATTTCTTTATCCTTACTAGTGCTAAGTGGCTATGTTGTCAGCTCTAAAGCCAAGTCCAGTCCTTTTGGTTTCTCTATTTTGAAAAGGGGGAAATATCTTTTTTTTTAAGTTCCCATGATTGACCCTGAGTCATAGAGGTTTACAAAGAAATCTCAGCCTGTTGTATCATTTCTTCTGGCATATCCATGTGTAAATGTAACCTCTTAATTGTAGTTTCGGTTGAAGAGTGCATGCTTCTCTCTTTATAGGGAATTACCAAGTACTGCTGGTATTTTGCTCAGCTAAATTGATGTAACCTAATTGGAAAAACAGGGTGGAAACGATAGTGTTGACTGATACAAACTTCTCTTTTGTTTTTAATGTGTTGAGGCTTCAACATGACAAACTTAAAACATTGAGGGCTGAAAAAAATAATACTCTATTAAAACACATCTACTTGGTGATACCACTGAAACAAAGCAAAAGGACTACTCTTGCCAAACCTGACTGCTTTTCTCAACCATTGTTAATAGTAAGAGCACAGCAGCTCAGAAGTGGCAGGAGTCAATGGTGGGCACTCTACAGTCACTTTGCCCAAATTTAAACTGTGATTCTGACACTTATGAGCTGTGTAGCCCTGGGCAGTTTCCTATTCTTCGATTTCTTTATCTTCTGGCCCAAAAAGGCACTCAAGAAGTATTAGCTATCACTCCTGTTGTATAAATTATAAGTGGTTGATTAACGTTCTTTGGGATTCCCAACCATTTTACATTCTTCAAGAAATCTCTTTTTTAATTAAATTAAATTTATTTATTTTAGAGTTTGAGTAGGATTGGTATTAATTCTTCTTTACAAGTTTGATAAGTTTCACCAGTGAAACCATCTGGTCTTGGACTTTTGCTTGTTGGGAGGTTTCTGATTTACTGACTCAATCTTCTTACTAGGAATCAGTCTGTTCAGATATTCCATTTCTTCATGATTCAGTCATAGTAGGTTGTATGTTTCTAGGAATCAAGAAATCTTTAAAACTAGTATAAATTTGCATATGTACCATGATAACATTGATTTGCAACCCTCTAGGATACACTTCAATTTTAGTCTTGAACAAGTGATTCTGTACCATCTCACATGTTCACTTGTGTTTAAATGGTTGGAATTCTCTCAACACTCATCTTCAGATGCCAAATTTACCAAATTTTCTATCTACACTTGTGTTTGTCTCCAATAACCATTCAGATATCCTAACATTTTTATGTTCACTTTATGTACAAATTGAAAAATTATTTTAGAGAAACTCAAATGCGATTATTAACCAGAGGGCCACCACTTTTCAAGTCGAGAGCCCAGAACAGAGATAATCTGTTTTTTTTTCTGTCCAATGAAATGAGTACCTAGATTGAAAAACAAAGAAAAAAATCCTGTCACTTTGCCAAACTAATGGAGGAACATTTCCCCAATCCACATAAAGCCATCCTATGAGCTAATTAATTTGTTCGATTAAAAGTAAGAGAAACATTTACATGCACCATGTGTAAGAGCAGGTATTGGAAAAAATACTCAAATAGCTACAAACTCTGGACACAACTGAATGAGCAAACATTCATTTTAAATAGCAAGTATCAGATTATTGTTCAATCGCTACATCATGTCTGACTCTTTGCAGCCTCATGGACTGCAGCAGGCCAGGCTTTCCTAAACTTCACTATCTCTGAGTTTGCTCAAACTCAAGTCCATTGAGTCTGTGATGCCATCCAACCATCTTACCCTCTGTCACTCACTTTTCCTCCTGCCCTCAGTCTTTCCCTGCCTCAGGGTCTTTTCCAGTGAGTTGGCTCTTCACATCAGGTAGTCAAAGTATGAGAGCTTCAGCATCAGCATCAGTCCTTCCAATGAATATTCAGGACTGATCTCCTTCAGAATGGACTGGTTGGATCTCCTTGCAGTCCACGGGACTCTCAAGAGTCTTCTCCAACACCACAATTCAAAAGCATCAATTGTTTGGCACTCAGCCATCTTTATGGTCCAGCTCTCACATCCGTACATGACTACTGGAAAAAAACATAGTTTTGGCTACACAGAACTTTGTTGGCAAAGTAATGTCTCTGCTTTTTAATATAGGCTGTCTAGGCTTGTCATAGCTTTGCTTTCAAGAAGCAAACATCCTTTAACTTCATTGCTGCAATCACCATCTGCAGTGATTTTGGAGCCCAAGAAAATAAAACATGTCATTGTTTCCACTTTTTCCCCATCTATTTGCCATGAAATGATTGGACCAGATGCCATGATCTTAGTTTTTTGAATGTTGAGTTTTAAGCCAGCTTTTTCATTATTACAATTTTTCAAATCTTAAGTGTTCCAGCATTCTTTAGAAATATACATTCTCAGGTCACAGAATTAGAGAATTTCAGAAACAAGAAATCCTAAGGATGGTGCAGCAAAACCCTTCATTATACAAATGGTAACAAGTATCCTGGTGGAACTGACTCACTTAAGATTATTGGCTATATCTGGTAGCTGAACCCAGGTATTCTGACCCCTTGTAATGGCAGCAATAACAACTTCTTGGTACACACCTCTGAACAATTTTTCTTATGCTGTCTCCCTTTAACTCTCACTTTTATTTTTCCTTCTTTCCATCATAAACCAGCCTGTCATTCCCAAGGTCCTGGTATCCTCTAGGAGAAGCCCAGGAAACAGTTTGTCTCCTTCACAGCCCTTACCTCATACCATGCATATCCCCACTCACTACTTGATACTATCATCAAGTACAGAGGGGTTTGTGTTTATTATCCAAGTCCATACAGATAAGATATTGTCTAAAGAAACAGAGTTTACTGTTTCATGAAAATATTCACTAATGAAGTCACTGCTCAAATTCCCACGTGTTTTACACTGGTCTTTCCTTGTCCATGACATCTACAACTTGGTCTGTCATCTCTTTCTGATATTTATATATGGTAAACATCTGCTGTAAGACTGGGAATGCATTGCAAACTGATTGCAAACGAAAGTTGTAAATCTTGTTAAGGTTGCCAGAATTCCATGAAATCTGTAACTATAAAATTAGTCCTAAGAAACAACGATTCTTACCTCTCTCCCTCTAGTTTTTCAAAGACAGCCAGTGTCACTGATAATGATAATCTGACACACTTTAAGATTAAACTTGTTACTTAAAAGAAAGTAAACAAGAATCATAACACAATAGGCATTTTAAAAGATTGATTTAATTAATAAATTGATGAACCATCTTTTAAATTTTGCTACAGGTACCAAATATACTTTGTTCAATCAGTTGTTTCAAAACAAAGTCAAGACTTGATTCATTCTAAGACTTTATGTATAATCTCAACTCCAACCTAAATTTTGTTCACTACAAGATAAATTGAATTTATTTTCATAATTTGCTCCTTTTAAGGTCGAATTTCAAAGAAACATTTATTTGATCATCTACTGTAATACTATGACCCCCTCTTTAAGTGGTCTTTTTGCAATACCATAGCTCCTCAGAGAGGGAATATATACATACATCAACAAAGATTAGAAGACTAGAAAGACAGTAAAATCTTAGTATAGGTCTCATTTTTTGAGTGGTAGTATGGCAGGTGATTTGTATGTTCTTCTATGACTTTTCCTAAATTTTCCAAAATTTTCTAAAAATAAATACATCCTCCTTTTGAAATATGAAAATACTTTTAAAAAGATAGAAGTNAAGGAACCAGGTAATTCTCTGGTAATCCAGTGGTTAGGACTCTGTGCTTTCACACTGTGACCTGGGTCCAATCCCTGGTCAGGGAACTAACATTCTACAAGCCACATGGTGAGGCAAAAAAAAAAAAAAAAGGAACCAGAAGGATATTAAAATCAATACAAAGGGCAAATGAGAAACTAAATTGACAAAGGCAGATGAATTGATTTCTGTCTCAGGTATAAAATTTGTTAATCTTCTATCAGGGCAACACACCGTGAACTATCGGATTCTTTTCACTGGTTAGAAATTATATGCATTTCTGCAGGATGAATAAAGTCGATCTTCGTTATTTGCAGATTCCATATCTGGAAATTCTGCTCATTAAAACCTATTTGTAACTCTCAAATTAATATACTTGCCACACTTTTGTGGTCATTCAAGAACATGCACAGGGCAGTGAAAAATTTGAATTGCCTTATGTGCATGTTCCCAGCTGAGGTTAAACCAGATGACATTCTGCCTTCTTGGTGAAGCGCTCATACTGTAAACAAATGTCTTTTTTGTGGTCTATTGAGTGCCATGTTTTTTACATTTCTGTGGTTTTTCTGTTGGTGATTTCACTGTTGAAATGGTATGGTGCTAAAGTGCTGTCTAGTATTATAGAGCAAGCAGGCGTTGGTGTACATTGTGTGTGGTGTGTATTAGACAAGTTTTGTCCAGGCCTGAGTTATAGTGCTATCAGCCACGAGTACAGTGCTAATTAATCAACATTGTGTATGCATATATTAAATAAGGTGTTTCAAATATGAAAGGAGATTATATTTTGATCAGTTAATGAAAATATTGTAACCAGGAGCTCTCAGGAATTTTACACTGTATTTCCCATAGAAGCAATAGTTCTGTGTATGTGCTAAATCACTTCAGTTCAGTTCAGTTCAGTCACTCAGTCGTGTCCGATTCTTTGTGACCCCATGAACCATAGCATGCCAGGCCTCCCTGTCCATCACCAACTCCCAGAGTTCACCCAAACCCATGTCCATCAAGTCCATGATGCTATCCAACCATCTCATCTTCTGTCGTGCCCTTCTCCTGCCCTCAATCTTTCCCAGCATCAGGGTTTTTTCAAATGAGTCAGCTCTTCGCATCCGGTGTGTCCAGCTCTGTGCAACGCTATGGACTGTAGCCTGCCAGGCTCCTCTGATCATGCGATTCTCCGGGCAAGAATATTGGAGTGAGTTACCATGCCGTCCTCCAGGAGATCTTGTCGTCCCAGGGATTGAACTTGTGTCTCTTTTATCTCCTGTATCGGCAGATGGGTTCTTTACCATTAACGCACCTGGGATGCAATAGCCAGTATTTGCTAATTCATTGTTCACAGTAGTGTTATAGAACATTACCAGGAATAGTGAGACTCAACTGTCTATTAAACTCTACAAGCTAATCTCTGCAGAGTTATAAAATTCGCCTGGAACTAGGAGTCAAGCCCAGCACTGGACTGCAAGAACACCTGATAACTCTTGCCCTTATTTCCATATTTCAGATAATATTTCTAGAAATATTTAATTAGCTTGTAAAATGCTTTGACCCCACTTGAGTTCTCTGCTGTTTTCTAAAGTCGTGAAACACAAAGTATTTTGATCAGTATTATGTGGAGTGCCTTTTCTCACTTCTAACTCCAGAGATGTACTGTCTTCTAACATGTAAAATCCAGTCTCCTGTGCTTTAAACATCATTGCTTTAATTCATATTTAATCTGTTATTCACTGACTTAAATCCCTTTCTGCTATTCCTAGTGTTTAGAAAACTTACATTTCAGTTATACAGTTATATATGATATGATAATCGTATTTGGCTCTCAACTCAAATATAAGATGGCAAATCAAACTTTTGCAGTCCCTTAGGTGGGTTTCCTTTTGGACGTTTAAAGGACTTTATTTAGGAAGTTTTGTTTAGGATAAGAGCCATCTGGCTAACTCAAAAGACCTGCTCTATGGCACCAGGAGACGATTCATCAGGTTCTGCCACTCACTAGCTGTGTGTTGCGGTAAGCCATCTCACTGCTCTGTGTCTCCTATCTGTAAAATGAGGTTGAGAGCTACCTAACTTGCTTACCTCCCAGTATTATTTTAGTGACCAGCTACACGTACATAAGGCAGACAAAGTCTAACCTAGTTCCTGGGATCAGGCAGTGACATTTAAGCTGAAACTTGAAGAAAATAAGGAGAAAGAAAGGGTAGCTTGTGAAAACTGGAGAAGGCGATGGCACCCCCACTCCAGTACTCTTGCCTGGAAAATCCCATGGACAGAGGAGCCTGGTGGGCTGCAGTCCATGGGGTCGTGAAGAGTTGGACACGACTGAGTGACTTCCCTTTCACTTTTCACTTTCATGCATTGGAGAAGGAAATGGCAACCCACTCCAGTGTTCTTGCCTGGAGAATCCCAGGGACAGGGGAGCCTGGTGGGCTGCCATCTATGGGATCACACAGAGTCTGACACGACTGAAGTGACTTAGCAGCAGCAGCAGCAGCAGCTTGTGAAAAGTCTCATCTGGAAGACAGAGCGTGAGGTGAACCCTCAGACTGCAAATCCAGTGTCACTGGAGGGCTGAGGGGGCCAGTGGTGAGGCTGGACTGAGACATGGGCTTGGTAACTGCCTTGAGTATTCTTCAAGTCATTCCTTTGTTAAACAATTAAAAATAATCAAGTTAACAAATCCCCTCTTAGATGAACATTTCCCTGCTTATTTTGGTCCATCTTAAAATTGGGATAGTAATTTAAGGGCTCCTAATCTAGCTTTTCCAATTCCTAGTAGCAGTCATCAAGTTTTTGCCAAAAGTTGAAGAATATTTGTATATCTTTCGTTAAACAAGAGTAAGAACATATGAAAAGTAAGCAAGACTACCACTGACATCTCCTGCAATAACTCAATGAGATATTATAAGATCCCAACAAAATTTTAGGAGGAATTCCTAGTGACATAGTACAGGTTTTGACACTATTTTACTTGGTGTGGCAAATGACAAGCACACTTACACTCAATGGAGATCTTAGCAGGCAGAAACGGGCCAATCCATTTTAGAAAGCAACGTTTTACTTCAAATTCAGTAAGCTGAATGCAGAAATATACTGCTGCACTGCCATGAACTGAATTACGTGGGAAAACCCAGGGGTTCAGAAACAGCTTCAAATCAATCATTAGGAAGTTGTGTTACCCTGTGAAAGGTGAGCTTGTGCCTGCAAATTAAAAACAAAACAAAACTGTTTAAACATCTGGCCTCACAACATAATCATACAAGTCTTCTAAAAACAGATTGGCATAAATCAAGCTGGAGAAATTGGGCCTGTAGTTAGAGAACACTTCTATTAAAAATGGCTCCTTCTAAGGGAAATCTGAAAGAAAAAAGAAAGCTTTCATCAGAACCATGAGACACTTCATTATTCCCAAATCTAACCAAACCTATTTTAAATAGGAGTCATTTAAAACAACTTGTGCTTACTGTGAATGTCTTTAGACTATAAACCAATTCCTACAGTGTTTAACAAAGAAAGACATATTGTTCACTGTGATGAATATGCTAACAAATTTTGAAGGAAGGAAGATTAGATAACTACATCTTACCACATCATCTGATTTTGTTAGGAAAATATTCTTCACATCAGTATCAGTATCTTAAATGTTTTAAAAATGGGTCATATATAGGAGCAATGCCAGTTTGAGATCTAAAATATAAGCTCTAATCGTTAAATGTGAATTTCAGTTTTAAGCTGTGACTACTCTATGACCGACTCTGAAATAACTATCTCTATTTTAACTTGAAGTGGCTTGTTTTATAAGGAAATACCTGCAAACTTTCAGTTAAGGAACATAAAATGTTTAGTAGTACTGTATAAGTTAAAAGGCATATAGTATATAGTAGCTTTTTTAAGGCTATGTTCTATCCAAATCCAAAAAGCTTAAAATATTTTACCATAAAAGTCACATTATACTATTTGGCTACTGCAGTTTCAAAAAATGCAAAATAAAATGCCACGTTATTCTACAGAGACAAATATACCAGTTCCTCAAATGAACATGTTGATTGCTCATCACACCTAGCTCTGAGTCTCCTGTCAGCCAAAGCATGAAGAAAAATACAAGTTATATAATTCTTACCGTATGGCCAAAAGAAGCATACTATTCCTTCAGGCAATCCTTTCCTGATACAAATTCTAAATGGAATTAACATTTATCTTCTATCTTATGTATGCTAGAGAATTCACATACATGTTCCTATTTTATCCTCTCAGTGGACATCATCATAATCTATTTTTTCCACTCTATGAAGTGTAGGTTCAAATCTAGGACTGCTTAATTTCAAGGTTTGTGCTTTTTCCATATTTCCCAAGTTCTTGGCACGGAGCACTTTAAATCCTGCCATGGATCAGGAAACATCTTAAGAACTGTCCTAGGAACTCGGAAGCATTCTTTGTATTGTCATTTCTTCTATTCAACCTCTAGAGAAATTAACATACTTTTTTGTTGTCGTTGTTTGGCAGCTCTGAATCTTTGTTGTGGCACATGGGCTTCTCTAGCTTCAGTGAGCAGACTCAGTTGCCCTGTAGCATGTGAGATCTCAGTTTTCTGACCAGGTATCGAACCCAAGTCCATTGCATTGGAAGGTGGATTTCTTAATCACTGGACCATCAGGGAAGTCCCAAGGACATACATTTTTAAAATGACTTACTAAGGTTCTGTTCTGGGCAAGATAGCACTCATCAGTCTATTTCATCCACAGAATACCACTATGAAATATAGATAGAACACATGGAACAGCTATTTTAAGGCTCTTGAAAAGTAAATCATAGTAGATAGATTGGAGAAGAATAAAAGAATTGAAGTATCACTGAACTGATGATGACTTTCCAATTTTTATCCCTCTAATATTTCCTAGCCTGAACTGAAGGCAGCCCCAAATCCAGAAGTATGATTAAAATTTGTAGCCTGAACCCAACCAGGTCAATTACCCACTAAAAGAAAAAAAATCAACATTCTCCAGATTTCAATAAGACCCAGAGCCCTATCATATTCAAAATATCCAGAGCACAATCCAAAATTACTCAGCACTGAAGGAACCAGTAAAGTCTCAACTCACATTGGAAAAGACAATCAATAGCTGCCAACACCAAAATGACAAATATATTAGAGTTATATGACAAAGTATTTGAGGTAGCTATTATAAAAATGCTTTAAAAAGTAAGAGTGAGCAGTCTTGAAATATATAGAAAGATTAAACATCTCAATAAAGAAATAGAAAATATAAAGGACTAAATGGAAAATTTACAGAGAGAACAAGAAATGTCCCCTGTGCTCAAAGTGCTTGTGATCTAGCTGGAAGGATAAGAAAATTTTAAGTTACAGAGATCCAAATGAACAGATTGAAACCCATTCATAGATTTCAACAAACTCAGAGCACTTACTAAGACAGATTGAAACCCATTCATAGATTTCAACAAACTCAGGGCAATTACTAAGACACTTAAATCATGACAATACCTTATGGAAAGTGCTGAGACAGCATGCTGAGAGAGCAGAAGGGCCAGATGGAAGGAGTGGTCAGTCCTTAGGGAGAGGGGATAGAAAAAGATTATCATAGATGTCCTATTTAGGATGAGATTAGATCAAGAATGTGAGAGACTCCACAAATCACTATTTTTTGCTCTTATACAAGTCAGGATGAAAGCACTGCAGAGCTGGTATAGAGAGTCTGCCATTTGAAACTGACTGGATCCCAAACTGACTACAACTTTCTGCTTCACCATCCCTAAGTTATGGTGGGAACCCTGGTCAGGATGGAGTTATAGCCAACCTGTGTGTGTGTGTACTAAGTCGCTTTAGTCCTGTTGGACTCTTTGTGACCCTATGGACTGTAGTCTGCCGGGCTCCTCCGTCCAAGGGATTCTCCAGGCAAGAATACTGCAGTGGGTTGCCTTGCCTTCCTCCAGGGGATCTTCCTGATCCAGGGATTGAACCTGCATCTCTTACATCTCCTGCACTGGGAAGCCGGTTCTTGACCACTAGCGCCACCTGGGAGGCCCCTTTAGCCATCCTAGACGCGTTCTATGTAGCAGGAAGGAAGAGACAAGAAAGGGCAAAGATTTTACCCGCTATTTTTGTTTTGGAGGAAGATTTCCTGAAACAGCCACTGATATATTATTGGCTGGAACTTAGTCACATCTAGCTTTGATGGAAATTGTGAAATTTTGTCTTTATTTTGGACAGCCAGGTTTACATCTAAAATTTGGGCATTATAAAACTCAGGAAGAAGACAAGAACAGCTATTGGGAGACACCCCAGGATGTTTGATACAGCGAGTATCGTGTTGTAACCATTTGAACTTCTCTGAGTTTCTAATCCTTCCCTTTTCTTGGTTACTCTCCTGCTTCAAAGGCCTCTCTATCTCTCCTAACTGGTTTCTCCTTGATTTTCAGTTCAGTTCAGTTCATTTCAGTCACTCAGTCGTGTCTGACTCTTTGCGACCCCATGAATTGCAGCACGCCAGGCCTCCCTTGTCCATCACCAACTCCAGGAGTTCACTCAGACTCATGTCCATCGAGTCGGTAATGCCATTCAACCATCTCATCCTCGGTTGTCCCCTTCTCCTCCTGCCCCCAGTCCCTCCCAGCATCAGAGTCTTTTCCAATGAGTCAACTCTTCACATGAGGTGGCCAAAGTACTGGAGTTTCAATGAACACCCAGGACTGATCTCCTTCAGAATGGACTGGTTGGATCTCCTTGCAGTCCAAGGGACTCATCTGCATGTGTAATAACCATCTAAAACTTAACATTGGAAACTTATAACTGAGCTCCTGAGCCCCTTCTTCACCCTCCTAATATTTTATCCCACCTTCCACATCTCAGTGAGTAACTCAGGTAAAAACCGGGCATTGCCCTTGAGTTCTTTCTTCTCATGCTACGTGTCCTGTTCACCGTCACACCTGGCTTTCTCTTCTTTTGAAGTGCCCAGAATCTGACCACTTCTCACCACTATTACCTCTTTATTACAAGCACCACTATCTTCTGCTGTGATCATTACACATGTATTTATTTAATAGGGTAATATCCCCTCTTATTATTCTGTTTTAGACTTTTCTCCATAAATTTCATAATCATTTTAAAAATACTATAGGCAGAAAGTCCCACTGATATTTCAGTTTCCAAAGTCTTAAGCCTATAAAGTTGAGGAGAATTAAAATCTTACTTTTAATCTCTCCACTCAGGAATATGGCTTCCCCCCCCCCATATTATTAAGGCCTTCTTTTATCTTTCAGTTGATTTATAGTTTCCTTTATTTATGTCACACATTTCTCTTGTAAATTTGTCCTGAGGCATTTCATGTTTTCGATGCCATTGTGGGTGACCTCATTCTTACCATAATGTTTTCTAGTCTAGTATTGCTGGTATATTTGTCAAATGACTGGAGGGAATAATTGAATAGATGGTGGTAGCCTGTAGTTTATTTTTTGGGTGTATTTGAAATTCAAGCTTTTGAAAAAAAATTGAACTTAAGTAAAACCTAATGATATGGAATATACAACCCTAAAAGTAAAATATAGTCATTTAGACTAGAGATTAAAAATCTATGTTCCAGATGTATGCATTTATTAAAACTTGTCAAATGGTACATTTAAGATTTGTGCCTTTCACTGTGTGTAAATTTTACCACACACACACACACAGACACACACAAACTCCCTAAACAAATAGGCAGGCTGAAATGCTTAGAGGTAAAGTATGCTGATGTCTGCAGTTTACTTTGAAGTGCATTAAAAGAAAAAAAAAGGAGATGGATCAGCGGATAGATAGACAGATGGATAGTGAATGTCTATAAGAAAGCAAATATTGCAAAACAACAATTATAAAATCTAGGTGGTAAATACACAAGAGGTTACTACAGTTTTATCACTTCTGATATGCTTGAAATTTTTCATAATAAAATTTCATGAAAAAAATCCTCATATCAACTACACATTTTGTTAAAGTATCTTGGGCTTCAGTAGTGGTCGATATCTCAGTGGTTTTACCTCCAACAAAGAGAACCTCTGCCATTTGTGGCTTGCCATTTGTTTACTAGTGGTGAACTAAAAACATCTTTGATTTTCTGTTCTGTGTTTCTATTCTAAGACACTTATAATTAACACTGTTGGGAGCATAATGTCATTGCACCCAGTGCTATCTAGTGCCAGCAAGCAGCCGAGACACAGCCTTCAGCCTTCATGGTGGGTTGGCTCATTATCCAAATACAAGGATGCAAACGTACTGTAGTTACATTCAGAAGACTAAATTAGAGGGCAGTGGCTTTAAATTGTAGAATGAATCACAAGCCAAGCTTGTTCAATCTGTTTTTCATTTGTTAGCAACCAAGATTTGAAATATTACTCCTGGCTTTCAACATTGCTTTCTTTTCCTTGTAAGAGTAATAACAGAATAAATTAAGTTGAACTAAACAGGATATGACAGAGCCTCCTAATCCTTTTCCCAGTTCATCAGAGTTTCTAGGGATGGTGGGACAGGTAAGTTTTCATAGCTGCTTTTTTTTTGGTATTGTAATGCTTTTCATTTATATTGACCATAATTCTGAGTTTTCTAGTCTTGTTTGCTGTTTTACAAGTCTGTGCTTAAAAAAAAAAATAGTGAAAGTCTTTATGCAACTATCTTAGATGTAGCAAAGAGATAACATAACTTTTTATAAAAATAACCAGATACAACCTTCTTCCATCTCTCACTCATGCTTGAGGTTAACCAGTTTAGGTGTAAAATACATCACAGGTAGAAATATAAATCCTGAATATATATGGCATGATATCCTTTTGTCCGAACAAAAGGAGCTGATAAGAGATTACAAAACTTACTTTGTGACTCTAAGTCCAACTCCTACCTCCAGTTTATAGGTAAGATGAAGACTCTTAGAGGTGAGAGTTACTTTTGGAAATAGTTATTAGGGCCCTGTGCTTTAAAGTCTTTCCATCTAACTACTACCTTAGATAACAGCTGTAAGAGGATGGCTCAGAGAACTTGCCATGGGTCTTCAGGTGTCTGAAGGACCTGGAAACTGACTTGTACCTGGAAAAGTCTAAAGATAAGGGCTCGCTAGAGCTGCCCCTGATGAGAGACTGAGGATTGAAGGCTCTAGTGGGAATGGCCAGTATTTTCAGGATTTGGTGGAACAAAGATGAATATTTCCAGTGAAGCAGACTGGACATCACATCACACATGCTATTCAGCATGAGTTGTCTTACAGTGTCTTCATTCTAGAAGCCTGTCTGCCTGACAAGATGGCCCTGAGAGGAAGAGTGGTCTTGGGGTATAAATTGAGAAGCAAGAGCTTATAGGAATAGTGGTGGGGTCAACTGAAAGACGCTTGCCCACATCTGGGAACAGTGCACTGGGAACCTCTAGCAGGGAGTCTTCAAATAGCCCACAAAACATCCCTGAAGAGAAAGAGCCAGAAACTCTGCCTCTCTTAGGCAGAGGGCCTAAAGCCATGTGGCAGAACGATTAGGGAAATGGTAGAACATGTAGAGAAAAACAGGTTCATTACAAGTGTCCAAGTGAAAGTCCTTCTGTTGTGCCCAACTCTTTGCAACCCCATGGACTATACAGTCCATGGAATTCTCCAGGCCAGAATACTGGAGTGGGTAGCCCTTCCCACTCCAGTGGGAAAGATCAAATAGGGATCTTCCCAACCCAGGGATCGAACAGATCTGCTGCACTGCAGGCAGATTCTTGACCAGCTGAGCCACAAGGGAAGCTCACAGGTGTCTTCAAATCTCAATCTGGTTAGGAACTGCGGAGGAGAAACGCTTTAACTAAATTAAGGATTAAAGTTTTTGTTTTGATCAAATCAAATTTTTTAAGTCATAACGACAAGACCATGTGATAAAACCTCAAAGCTGTAAGAAAATCATTCAGATCTGCCCATGATAATGTCCATAGTTGGGGAAGAAGGTCTCACTCAGTCGTGTTTGAAAGATAGTAAGAAAAATAAAGCTATTCAATAATTTTGCCCACGAAATCCAGCTGGTTCATAAAGATGATACATAAAGAATAAGCCAAACACATGTATCCATAGGAATTTAAAACTGAGGTGGATTTTATTATTACCTCACTGTCTCGCCATGTGCGAGGACTATACTTCCCCACTCACTGATGTCAAACTTGACCATGTTACTTGCTTTGGCCAATAAAATAGGAGTGGGAGTTATGTACAAAACTTTTAAGCAAAAGCCTTAAGGGTCATTACATGACTCCCCCAGCATTCTTCTCCCCCTGCCACAAGAATGGCATGTCCCAGACAGAGGCTGCTTCAGCCCAAAGTAAAGAGCGTGTAAAGCCGATCCATAGGTAACCTGTAGTCAACATGAAATATGAGTGAGAAATAAATATTTTGTTGTAACCACTGAGGTTAGGGGCTTGTTCTCTACTGCAGCATAACTAACCTAAGCCGACTGATACTTAAAATATTTGGTAAAACCAAAACACAAGCTTATAAAAAAGTTAAATAAAAATATAAAGATACCATAGATTGTGATATAAGTGGCACTGACCAACATTATGAATTTGGAGAAAGGAAAGATGGCATAATATTGAAATGGGCAGAGTTGTTCTTAATCCTGAAAATTGGAAATGATAGCCAAATACAACATAGTGCTGTTAGGCCATTAAATATTATACTATAGAGGAGTCTTTAAGGACGGAGGAAGAGATCCATGTTACAGTGTTTAGGTTTTTTTTAAAAAGTATGCTAAAACCCCAAATATACAATATGAACCTCTTTTTGTAAATAAAAAATGTTTTCTCTTCTCGTCTATTTCATTAGGAAAAAGTAGAAAATTATCCTAAAACATTACCAGTATTTATCTTTGAGTGATGGAATTGTAAGCTATATTTTCACTTTCTTCTCTTTGCTTATATGACATAGAGAAGGAAAATATTTTAAAATAAAAAATACAGTAAGAATGAGAAATACATAAATTAAAGGAACAGGAAGAGTGTCTGAGCTCTGGTGATAGAAATGACAATATAAAGGAATCTACAGGAAGCTTTATAAAAAGAATTGATAGGAACTTGGTTCACCAGCCTCTGAAACTCTCCAGGGCTTCAGCATCCATTCATGCTGAAGCAGTATTAGGTCAGCATACTGAGATCCTTGAGATCTGTTACTTTCTTCATGTTTCTCAAATGCAGGCTCCATATTCTCATCCCCATTAATACTCATCCATCTGCTCTTTTCTCTCTCATTTTTCCTCTCTAATCCTCTCTCTGTTGTAAATGAACTCCTGCACATCATAATCTGTTGCAAACTCTGGAGAAAACAGTGTGCCTTTCACAGAGTAGAAGATCAATAGATATGTGTGTGTTGAATGGATACTTTTTTTGTAGTGTTATTTCCCTGGATGCCTTCATCTTTGCTGCCCATCCTCCAGCCCATTGCTTCTCATCTTGTGCTCCTATTCCAAGTGAATGGTGCCACCACCCACTTAGCTGTCAAAGCCTGAAGTCTAAGAGTGTCCTTGAGTCACCATCCATTTGCTAGTCCTATCAGTTCTGTCTCCTTCAAGTCTGTCAAGCCAGTTTTCTTCCCTCATCTTTTCTGCCACTGCCCTTGGTTCAGGGACTCAGCATTTCTTCCCTGAATTATGGCATTAGCCTTGCCTCCAGATTTTTCCTCACTCATTTCATTCTTATTCCTTGGCCAACCTTAGGGTGATTTATTAAAAGTGCAATTCTGATATAACACTACACACTTTAAAATCTATCAAGGGCTTCCCTGAGAATTCTGATAAAAACAAAATCTTATCTTTCTTCTTCTGCCAAACTGTGATACTCCACACACACTGAAAAATCTGCAGTTCTTGAAACACAACTTGCTTTCATTTATCTCTTATCTCTCTCTGCCTGGAATGTTCTTTCCCTCGTCTTCATCCTCTTCTCATGAGCAAAACCTACTCGCACTTCCTGCCAAAACTCAACTTAGGCATCACCTTCTTTGGGAAGTTCTCCTTAACTAGAATTTTCTGTACTCACTTTATTCTTCCAAACCATCCCTGCCTACTTCAAGTATAGCACCTTACACCATACTGGGATCTTTTTTTTTTTTCCTGTGACTTCCCCACTGCCATGTAAGCTTCCCCTTGGAGTCACCAATCGTGTCTTATTTATCATGTACTTGGCATATAGTCGATGCTCAAAAAAACATTGATGTCAAATGTAGTGATTGATAGAGTATGAAGACTAAGCAGAATGGAGAAGTCCAATTTGACCAAAGTTTTTATTCTAGGTGATTAGTAGAACTGAGGTGCTGAGAACATACAGGGGAGTGTGGAGGCAGTTAGTTTGAGAAGAAGGCTGATGCTCTGACTTTATACATGATGAATTTCATCTGACAGTATCCAAATGAAAAAGACAAATACGGACATTTTCCTACATAACCACCATGCTCTTACCCACACAGACCCATGGCAAACATACCACAGGGGGACACGTGGGCACAGCTGATCCCTCCTTGGAGTGGCAGGCAGCATCCAAGGCAGGGCAAGTCTCCCACGACCCCTCCTCTCAGAACTGAGTATGAAAGGGATAGAGTTAAAATAGGTATCTATCTGCTTATATGAGCACAACAAAATGCTACAAACTTAAAACTAATGAAAATGCAGACAAAAGTAATTCTCCCCAGAGTATACTTTATTATGTAGTTTTAGCATCTTGTTAATATATTAAATTTCCAAAAATAGATAAAAAGAAAAAGCAATCTCTGAAAGTTCAAAAAGAATTAAAATGAATGTTTAATTGCTTTAAACTATATATCAAGTTGGTGATATAACTATATTGAGAAAATAATTACTTCAAGTTATTAATCCAGCATTTTGACTGTATGTCATCAATGGAATATATTCTAGGGACAGATAGAGCTTCAGAGAAATCTCAGACTTCATGCATTAAGTAGTTTTATTGTTAACAGTACTATTATTTTGCAGCTGTCTTTTATATCACAAGATAAAGCAAATAGCTATGTTAATGTTGTCAGAAGTCAAGATTTTCCACAGTACTATATATTTATATATCCCTGTAATGTTAAATTTGAATTGGAAATATCAGTATGTGCCTGTGATTTTTTTTTTAAGTTTAAAGAACTATGTTTTTCGTAGCTCTGACCACTGAAAAGGCCTAGATGTAATGACAGCACAGATTGTGACCTTTAAATATCATTTCCCACTCAAGAAGACAAGGCTTCTTGGAGGAATGAGTGATTCCAGATCTAAGACCTGAGATATATATGTGTGTGTGTGTATCATACATGTGTGATTGTTGCAGAGAAATACGATCATCAAGCATGTCCTAGATGATGAGGTTCTGAGTTTAACCAAAAGATATGAATTTGTAAAGTTAGAATGCCTCTTTATTATTTTGGGAGGGGACGTGAAACTGCCAAATAAACTGGGTATTCATATTTGCATTCTCTATCTGTGGACAGATCTTGGGAAACCCAATTATAAGCAGAAGCAGCATGAGGAGTACCAAGCCCGAATGAGAAGAGTTAGTGGGATAGTCACAGCAGATGATGTTACCAAGCCATCTGAGGCAGACATCTCCCCCAGGTGACTCTTACACCCCTGTTGCGTGGAGTGGGTTCTTGTGCTCCGATTACCTGGTATTGCAGTGTTACAGACCCATGGCCTTCATTCACTCTCTACTCACTCTCCCTTCATTATTTCCTCGGGGTCACTCCTCTCCCCACAAGCAAGCTCTTTCGATGTGGTGAGATTATCAAGTCTTAGGAGCAAAAGACCACATCTGTGGGTTGTCCCACAGATGTTAATGCACAACATAGTTGCCCACATTTCACAAGAAAATACAGATTTCTGACTCGTCTCATGGAAAAAAGGAATTGGGCAACAATGAGTGGGAGTAACAGGAGCAGCACACACGCCGCCCAGCCCACATCACTCGTTTCTGTCCCCTGTCTCGCTGCTGTAGGCACTGAGCTTGCCGCTCTCATTTTCAGGGGCCTCTAGAATCAGTCACTCTTTTGAGCCACTGCCTTTGTTGAGTAGCTAAGTCTCAGAAATTAAGCTTTCTTCCCAGAGTCTAGCTTCAAGGCCAGAGTAGGCTATCTCCCTGTTGGTCTGCTGTCTGCATTTGTACCACCTACTGATGAGCTGCTTAAAGCCATGAAACAGAGTGACTTTCCTGAAGAGAGAAAAACTGAGGCCTGAGCCTGGGGGAAACCCACAGCAGAAAAGCCTCTTTAGAACGATTCCCATTTGCTCTTTTCGTTCTTTTTAACTTTTTTTTTTTNATTTCATCTGACAGTATCCAAATGAAAAAGACAAATACGGACATTTTCCTACATAACCACCATGCTCTTACCCACACAGACCCATGGCAAACATACCACAGGGGGACACGTGGGCACAGCTGATCCCTCCTTGGAGTGGCAGGCAGCATCCAAGGCAGGGCAAGTCTCCCACGACCCCTCCTCTCAGAACTGAGTATGAAAGGGATAGAGTTAAAATAGGTATCTATCTGCTTATATGAGCACAACAAAATGCTACAAACTTAAAACTAATGAAAATGCAGACAAAAGTAATTCTCCCCAGAGTATACTTTATTATGTAGTTTTAGCATCTTGTTAATATATTAAATTTCCAAAAATAGATAAAAAGAAAAAGCAATCTCTGAAAGTTCAAAAAGAATTAAAATGAATGTTTAATTGCTTTAAACTATATATCAAGTTGGTGATATAACTATATTGAGAAAATAATTACTTCAAGTTATTAATCCAGCATTTTGACTGTATGTCATCAATGGAATATATTCTAGGGACAGATAGAGCTTCAGAGAAATCTCAGACTTCATGCATTAAGTAGTTTTATTGTTAACAGTACTATTATTTTGCAGCTGTCTTTTATATCACAAGATAAAGCAAATAGCTATGTTAATGTTGTCAGAAGTCAAGATTTTCCACAGTACTATATATTTATATATCCCTGTAATGTTAAATTTGAATTGGAAATATCAGTATGTGCCTGTGATTTTTTTTTTAAGTTTAAAGAACTATGTTTTTCGTAGCTCTGACCACTGAAAAGGCCTAGATGTAATGACAGCACAGATTGTGACCTTTAAATATCATTTCCCACTCAAGAAGACAAGGCTTCTTGGAGGAATGAGTGATTCCAGATCTAAGACCTGAGATATATATGTGTGTGTGTGTATCATACATGTGTGATTGTTGCAGAGAAATACGATCATCAAGCATGTCCTAGATGATGAGGTTCTGAGTTTAACCAAAAGATATGAATTTGTAAAGTTAGAATGCCTCTTTATTATTTTGGGAGGGGACGTGAAACTGCCAAATAAACTGGGTATTCATATTTGCATTCTCTATCTGTGGACAGATCTTGGGAAACCCAATTATAAGCAGAAGCAGCATGAGGAGTACCAAGCCCGAATGAGAAGAGTTAGTGGGATAGTCACAGCAGATGATGTTACCAAGCCATCTGAGGCAGACATCTCCCCCAGGTGACTCTTACACCCCTGTTGCGTGGAGTGGGTTCTTGTGCTCCGATTACCTGGTATTGCAGTGTTACAGACCCATGGCCTTCATTCACTCTCTACTCACTCTCCCTTCATTATTTCCTCGGGGTCACTCCTCTCCCCACAAGCAAGCTCTTTCGATGTGGTGAGATTATCAAGTCTTAGGAGCAAAAGACCACATCTGTGGGTTGTCCCACAGATGTTAATGCACAACATAGTTGCCCACATTTCACAAGAAAATACAGATTTCTGACTCGTCTCATGGAAAAAAGGAATTGGGCAACAATGAGTGGGAGTAACAGGAGCAGCACACACGCCGCCCAGCCCACATCACTCGTTTCTGTCCCCTGTCTCGCTGCTGTAGGCACTGAGCTTGCCGCTCTCATTTTCAGGGGCCTCTAGAATCAGTCACTCTTTTGAGCCACTGCCTTTGTTGAGTAGCTAAGTCTCAGAAATTAAGCTTTCTTCCCAGAGTCTAGCTTCAAGGCCAGAGTAGGCTATCTCCCTGTTGGTCTGCTGTCTGCATTTGTACCACCTACTGATGAGCTGCTTAAAGCCATGAAACAGAGTGACTTTCCTGAAGAGAGAAAAACTGAGGCCTGAGCCTGGGGGAAACCCACAGCAGAAAAGCCTCTTTAGAACGATTCCCATTTGCTCTTTTCGTTCTTTTTAACTTTTTTTTTTTCCTTTAACAAAATTTCCTGCTTACAGAGTGAAGCATCAGCGCTCCTGATTCTTCAGCAAAGTGTCTGAAGTCAGAAGCCCTGAAGCAAATCTGTAATGTGAAGTTTCTTCGCTGAGTTTTGCACACACTTACTGTGTCACACACACATGACTGACACAGGCCTGCGATCTGGTACCTCTGTGTTTAAGGAGTGCACAGGCTGAATCCCAAATTATATTTGATCCCCATTACAGATGTTAGCCTATGTTCCATTTTTAACTCTGATGGAGACACGTACACTGGTTGCCCAGGAGATAGGAATCTGGGCAACCCAGGAAGAGCACCCTAAATAAGGGCAAATTTTGTTTCTCTCTGATCCTGCTCACTCAGGCCTCCAACCTCACCCTCTCCTTCCCACCTCTCCCACAGAGACCCATAGTGAACACATCTCTGAGGGGGAGCAGAGCTGATCCTCACGAGTGGCAGCCAGGACAGTGGAGACCCCCGGATTGCCCCTCATCTGTGTGTTGACTTCACTGTTTATGTTTCATCAGCTCAAAAGAGCCACACCTAGCCTCTCTGACTGGGTCAAATCTCATTATCCCATTAAACACTCAGTTCTGAAGGCCCATCCTTTGTCACACACTTCTCCAGCCAATTGTCCCGTGTATTTCTGCTTGATTAATGTCTGCTTCTCTCTCTACTAGGGACCATGTCTGCTCTGTTTGTTGATGTATGTCCAGCATATACTTCCTCTCAGAGTAGACACTTGACAGCCACTGCATACATGAATAAATTCTAGGCCATCGGCACTGGAAAGGACTTCTGGTGGCATTTGGTCTGCTTTCCTCATTTGATGAGTGAAGTGAAGCAATTTCCCCAGGTCACATGGATTTTCAGAAAGACAGCGTTAAGTAGTAGTTAAGGCCACGGACTCTGAAGGTACAATGCCTGGATTCCTAGCCAGGTTCTACCTTTGCTGGCTCACTAAGTTAATGTCTTTGTGCCTCAATAGCCTCATCTGGAAAATGGGGGTAGTCGTGAGGATTAAATGATTTTATGTGTGTGTGTGTGTGTTTGCTCAGTTGCTCAGTCATGTCTGACTCTTTGTGACCCCAAAGACTGTAGCCCATCAGGCTCCTCTCTATCAATGGAATTTTCCAGGCAAAATGCTAGAGTGGATTGCCATTTCC
The DNA here is from genome assembly GCA_006410615.1 of Neotragus moschatus. Classification (NCBI taxonomy): domain Eukaryota; kingdom Metazoa; phylum Chordata; class Mammalia; order Artiodactyla; family Bovidae; genus Neotragus; species Neotragus moschatus. Next base: position 691,281 of record SJYA01000089.1, on the reverse strand, counting down.
TCCTCCAGGGGATCCTCTCGACCCAAGGATCGAACCCACATCCTTTGCATCTCCTGCACTGGAAGGTGGATTCTTCACCACTGAGCCACCTAAGAAGCCCCAAAGTGGTTTTTATAGAGTGCTTAAAATTATACTTGGTACATAGTAAGCACTATATAGTTCAGTTCAGTTCAGTTCATTCGCTCAGTCATGTCTGACTCTTTGCTTGTCAAAAAAACCAGACGCTGGGATAGGACCAAAGTCTGGGTCTCTTGATTCCCTAAATGCTTTTTACAAAACTGCCTGAGATTATTTTGTTATTGGGATAGACCAGTGCTGTCCAGTTGAATTTTCTGTCATGATGGAAAGGCTCTACACTGCCCAGTATGGTAGCCTGCTAGCCACATGTGGCTACTGAGCACTTGAAATATGACTAGCATGATAGAGAAAATTAATTTTATTTTAATTAATTAGAATTTGAATTTAGACTCAATGAGGGACAGTCAGGAGCTGGTTGCTTGCAGCAGCCAAGTCATCATGGCTGATGGAATTAGTGTTTGGCTACCCTGGGAGATCCTTCTGAGCATGAGAAGCTCAGTGTCTTGGAAGCCAAGAAATTTCCCACATCTCTATTTTGGTCAGGCCTCCCCTACCAGGCATCTGGCATCGAGGCAGAGTTGCTGTTCTGTCAGGTAGCTGTGCAGGTTGGCTTCCCCCCAGACCTTGGTTAAATAAACACATCTTTCCTTTTTTAGGGCCATACACTGCAAATTTTAAAATGTCAGTTTACGGATAAACAAAAACTTTCAAAGCTCTAATATAAATCTTTTTTTCAACTGGTTTTAGAATATATATTCTTCAAGAACATTTAAAATGCTTCTTTTGGAGAACTCCTTTCCTGTACGTGTAGATATCTATTGCCATTAAAAAAAAAATCAAGAAAAAGCAAGACCTCAACTGGTTGGATTCCAAATTAAGCTACAGTTTGAGCTAAAAATAGCTTGCCAGTGTTGAGAATCTGTTCTCTGAATTTAAATGGCTTCCTCACTCCCAGAGGACAACATTCACTGTGTTCTGTGGCAGGATTGAACTTTGGGAAAGCACACTTCATGTTTTCTCTGGATTCATTTCTGTTTTGGGCACAAAGCAGAGGGAAAGTAACCGACCATAGTTTTAAGTTCTATGCTACATGTTGTCACGTATGATGAACATAAATATCCGTAATGTAGTAGGAGGTGTGTGTGTGTATGTGAATTTAGCTTTGTATTGATAATTCTAAAGGTATGCCTAAAAACTTCAGAAGGAAAATTCTGAAGTAGGTTTTACTTTTTATTCCCCCGACCCATGTTATCATTTACTGTATAAAATTTATCTTCTAAGTATCACTGAAAGACTCTGTTCTCTTTAATCATCAAGAACAATCTTTGTTTTGTCTCTGGAATTTTGGGATAGCTTCCCAGGTAGCAATGAAGACTAGAAAAGACAAATAAGTTGGAGACTCAATGTGTGGCAAAAATTTTATTTCAAAATGGATTGCATTACATACACTTAAAATTTTTCAGTACCACAGAAAGTCAGTATAAGGCATTTAGCATACACAGAATTTTTTTCAAGTTTTCATTTTTGTTAGTTATTCATGAAGATGTTTTAAATAATCAAGGAATTCTAAAAACCTAGTAAATTATTTTTGGGGATGAGCCTCTCTGCGTATGTACACACCTCAGTTGCCTCCAAAGTCCTCTTCCTTCACTGTCTTGGCCACACACACCATGGGTTTTAGAAATAATAGCCATGTTTCCTGACATCAGTCTTCTTCCTCCCACCCACCTCTTTTTAAAGATGTTTGAAATTTCCAGTACTTTTTCTTATTAAAAAAAGTAAGGCATGGGCTTCCTTGGTGGCTCAGTGATAGATAGATAGATAGATCTTCCAGCCAATGCAGGAGACACGAGTTCAATCCCTGATCTGGGAAGATCCTACGTGCTACGGAGCAACTAAGCCAGTGCACCACAGCTATTGAGCCTGTGCTCTAGAGCTGGGAACCACAACTATCAAAGCCCAGACGACCAAGAGCCTGTGCTCTGCAACAAGAGAAGCCACCAAAATTAGAAGTCTGAGCACCACAACTATGAGTATCCCCACTCATGGCAACTAGAGAAAAGTCTGAGCAGCACCGAAGGCTCAGCACAGCCAAAGATAAATAAATAAAGCATATAATAGTAAGGCACGTAAATCAAAAATTCAAATGATTCAAAAATATAAAATGAAAGATCTCTGAAATCTCACTCCTCTAAGAGTAACCATAGTTACACTTTGGTGTTTGTACTTCCAGATCCTTCCTATTCTGTCTGCTCCTCCCTGATTTTCACTGGCATGCAATCGAAATTTCATTCAATTCACTTTTGGGGAACATCTATGTAGAATAAGGGGCTTCCCTGGTGGCTCAGCGGTAAAGGATCTGCCTACAGTGCAGGAGACTGTGGGTTCAGTCCCTGGGTCAGGAAGATCCCTTGAAGGAGGAAATGGCAGCCCACTCCAGTCTTCTTGCCTGGGAAATCCCATGGACAGAGGAGTCTGGCAGGCTCCATGAGTCCATGGAGTCTCAAAAAGAGTTGGACATGACTGAAGTGGCTAAAAATCAGCAGCAGCAACATGTTAAATAAGGCTTTATACCAGGGAAGGATTATGGCAGGTCAATCAGAACTAGTTGGCACCCAGAGAACTCATAGGGGAGCCAAAACACAGATTAACATAAAGTGGAGAAAATGAAAAGTTCTGAAAGGGAGACTCCATACTTAGGGAGCTCAGCTGAGAAGAGAGGGTCCATCAGGGTCGACTGGGACAGGCTTCCTGGAGGAAGCTGTATCTAGGCTGGCTTCTGAGATATAGATGTGATATGGACACAGAGGTAGAGAAGGGCATTCTAAGAGTAGGAACCAGGAAGACTATAGACAAAGAAGATCGTACCTCAAGCAAAACAACTTATGATGAATTTTACTTAAATCTTAGAAGAAGCAGGACTTCTGGGTGTCCTGTGGCTAAGATTCCATGTTCCCAATGCAGGGGGCCCAGGTTCCATCAGTGGTCAAGGAACTAGATCCCATACACCGCCAATTAAGAGTTTGCATGCCACAATTAAGACCTGGTGCAGCTGAATAAATTTTTTTTAAAAAAGACATGGATGTACATGAGTTCCCAACCCAGAACCAACCCCCACCACCCTCCCCATATCATCTCTCACGTACATCCGTGGCGGATTCATGTCAATGTATGGCAAAACCAATACAGTATTGTAAAGTAAAAAATAAATAAATAAGACATGGAAAAAGCCTAGAAATGTGGTGGGAAGGAACCCTCTTAGTCATCATGACTTAGACTGGACCTACTTTCAAGCCATGGAGGAAAATAAAAATTTTAAGACAAGGGAACAAGGTAGTGTTATGGATTGAATTGTGTCCCTGTCCCTCCCCACCTCACCAAATTCATGTGTTGAAGTCCCAACCTCCAATGGGACCTTTAAGAAAGTAATTAAGGTCAAATGAAGTCACATTAATGAACAATCATCCAGTAAGGCCGGTGTCCTTAGAAGAGATACCAGGAGTGTGCGTGCACAGGGGGAAAGGCCAGGTGAAGACAGAGCAAGGAGGAGGCCATCAGGAAGCCAAGAAAACAGGCCTCACCAGAAACCAACCTGCTGGCACTTTGATTTAGAATTCCAGCCTCCAGAACTGAAAAAAAAAAAAAAATTCTGTTTAAGCTGCCCAGTCTGTGGTAGTTTGTGGAGGAAGCCCTAACTAATAGTTAGGCATATTTGGTTTAGAATATTTCTTGGTTTTTACTGAAGAATAGGCTCTAGAATGGCCGCATCTTAATATGATGAAGTTGTCCTTATCGCTTCATGATTTGCTTCTCCATTTAAACAAGACTGTGTGTTGTTCAGTATGACAGTCAGATATTGAATTCTCATTCATATTTTCAGCATGCTGAGTTCTATACAGATAATCAAAGGTCACAATCTTAGCACACTGAGCAATTTTATAATTTTAGGTAAAATGGCTTGATCATAAAAATAATAGCAATAAAATTAACATAGTGGCTAATAACACCGCTTATAGTGCAGCAGACGCTATTTTAAGTGTTCCCTGTGTACTGACTCATTTAATCCTCACAGCAATCCTGTCAGGTAGTTACTATTATTATCCCCATTTCACAGATGGGGAAACCAGGCATGGAGAGTTAACTATTAATAACTCATCCCAGGTTTTGCAGCTGGGAAATGCACACTGAGACTGATACAACTAGAACTGACCTAGTTTACCTAGACATTTGTCCATGTAATTAGCATGCTGATAGGAGGTATTACGCTTGACAATGTGTTGAGGATGACTTGCTTATTCTCAGATGCAACTCAAAATTTAAACTGAGTGTCAGTTCTGTGATGAAACTATGTGCTATGTGTGATGTTGTGAGTCTAAGGCAAGATATGAGTATTTAGCTTCAAACTGAATCTAAACTTTCTTTGCCACTTTCTGATACGAACTTTGGCGTCCCTCAGTCTGCACTCAATATTTTTTCATCCTTTCTGAAACAATGGGAGAAGTTTTCTGGCCAATATTTGGCTTCAAATTGTGAAAGTCTTGGCTGAGAACAACTAAAAATCCTCCCCAGTATCCCTACTGAAAACAAATTATAGTTCAATTTGCAGATATGTGACCAAACATTCCTCACAACTCTAATGTCTAAACAAAAAATGGAGTTTCTGGGCCCACAGTGCAAAGGGCGACCTTTGCACCTAGAAGGCCCTTCCCTAAAGCTCTGAGTAGTTTGCTGACCTCTCTCCAGACATCTCTATTTCATTCTTTCCAACTCAACACTGTCTCTGCTATCTTTATTGCAAAAGTCTGAACTATGTTTCTGTGCCAAGACCCTGACAACTTACACTCTAGACTGAGTTTTCTTAGTCTGGTTATATAAATTGTGAAAAACAGAGAACAAAATCTCTCTTTTCTATGTCAAGTAGTTCCATAGATGATAAAGAAATTACAGTGTTGTACATATATAGAAGATCCTCAGTAAACAGTTCTGAGCTAAAAAGAAATTATCTCTGACACCATTCCCAGTATTCACAGCAGCAACAAAATTTTAATTTTATTTATGAATGGTACAAATGGATATTGTAAAATGCATAAGGAGGCTTATGGGAATGGGGAGGGGAAATCTGTGAAGAGTTTTCCATCCCAGAAGCTAAGAAGGCTGTAAATGTGTACATTGTTCTGGGAAAAGGGTCTTTAGCAATTAAAGAGTTAAGCCTGGAGTGAGGCTGGCAGCAGCTGGAGGGAGTGTTTATAGAGCAAGGCAGGAAGTGTGGGGTCCAGGACTTCTGCTGGCAGGAAGAGGTAGAGGAGAGGGGAGGGAAGGAGAGCCTGGAAGGGGGGGAGGATTTCTAGTTGTTCACAGCCTGGAAGACTTTCACAATTTGAAGCCAAATATTGGCCAGAAAACTTCTCCCGTTGCTGCAGAAAGGATGAAAAGACGCTGAGTGCAGATTGAGTAGTGCCAAAGTTGGTAGATTCAGGCCTTGTGCCCAGAATACATTTGGGACTTCCAGCATTTGAATGGACCTACATAGAAGTAGGAATTGAGATGCTTAAATATCTGATAAAGCATTCTTAAATAATAATAGCAACACCTAACATTTATTTAGCAATTTTTATATGCCAAGAGCAGTATTACATGTTTCATATTTATTATCCTGTTTAATTCTTAAGAACCCTATGCGTAAAATCTCTGTTTTAGAAAGTATTCCTCAATAAGGCTTTCCAAGTTAAATAGTTTGGCCAGAGTATAAATTTAAATAGTATTGAGACTTCCCCGGCCATCCAGTGGTTAAGATTCATTGCTCCCAATGCTAAGATCCCACTTGCCCCTTGGCACCCCCCCCTAAAAAAAAAGGTACAAATTTTTAAAACTTAGAAATATGATAGTCATAAAATGTATAATGTCCAAGATTTGCTGACCTAATTTATGACAGAACCATCTGGTTCAAAGGGGAGGACAGGAGATCGTAGTGTGTGCTTGCAACTTAACAATCTTCTGGATATTAACGTGTACTCTTAAAGACTTGAAACCCTAATCAGTAAAACATAGTCAAAATTGCATTCCTCCAGACAATTGGGTGACCTCAGGTGGACTTATTGGACGATGTTTTCTCTAGCACTATCCAATGGAACTTGCCGTGGTGATGGAACTGCTCTATAATTGCAGTATCCAGTAAATAACCAGTGGTCACATATAGCTTGGAGAAGGCAATGGCACCCCACTCCAGTACTCTTACCTGGAAAATCCCATGGACGGAGGAGCCTGGTTGGCTACAGTCCATGAGGTCACTAAGAGTCGGACACGACTGAACAACTTCACTTTGACTTTTCACTTTCATGCATTGGAGAAGGAAATGGCAACCCACTTCAGTATTCTTGCCTAGAGAATCCCAGGGATGGGGGAGCCTGGTGGGCTGCCGTCTCTGGGGTTGCACAGAGTCGGACACGACTGAAGCGACTTAGCAGCAGCAGTACATATAGCTAGAGAGCCCTTGAAGTGTGATTAGTATAGTTGAGGAACTGAATCTTAATTAATTTAAATTTAAATGGTCACACCTGACCTGTGACCTCTGTATCAGATTATGTTAGGTGACACTGCCCTCCTCCCCTTTTTTGACATGACTCTTTGACTTGAAAGAGCACAGTCTGCAGAATCTGCACATGATTCAGATAAACAGTAAATATTGAGAGGCATTTTTTTAAGATGCTGACAGAAATTGTCTATTTTTTAAAATTAGAGTATAGTTGATTCATAATATTGTGTTAGTTTCAGGTGTACAGCAGTGTTTGTTGTTTTATGCTTTGAAAAACACTGCTCCAATCCATTCTCTCTTAGAATGCCCTTTCTAAAAATGGCAAAAGTGGTATTATTGATCCCTAACTTTTAACAGACTGGCAACTGAGGGTCAGCTATTGAAGACAAAATGATTAGTAGTAAAGTGGCATTTGGACCCAGGTGTGTCTGGGTGAAAGTTTGCAACCTCAAATGCCTACAGAGGCCAAGTAGGGCAGACAGATGGGTCAGGAGCTTTGGCTATAAAAAAGAGTAACGCAACTAGTCTGGATCTGGTTGATTACAGTTTCAGAATTGCCAGATCACATCTTGTAATTGTTCAGGAAAATCCATAATTCCAGACTCTTGTGTAGGATATTTCTGATTTTAAGCCTCTGTATGGACCAACTAAAACAAACTTTCAGTCCTGATACTGCCCCCAGGCCACCAGTTTTCAACTCTAGTGAGAGTGCAACAGTGGGAGAGCTTTCTTTTTTGCATGGCTGCATCTACAGTTAACTGAGAACGTGGGTTTGGCCTTTCCAGTCCTTTTCAGGCTGAGTCAAGGGCTTCTCACAGCAATGACCCTTTTAATATTTGTCACATATCTCTGCTGCTACTGCTGCTAAATCGCTTCAGTCGTGTCCGACTCTGCACGACCCCATAGATGGCAGCCCACCAGTCTCCCCCGTCCCTGGGATTCTCCAGGCAAGAACACTGTAGTGGGTTGCCATTTCCTTCTCTAGATGGTTATCAACATGTTTGTCTTCTTAGCTAGATTGCAAGTCGCTGGAGGGGCTTGAACATCTACTCAGCTATTGGTTGCTTATATAACTCTGCAAATAGAAAACATTTAACACATGTTGCTTGAATGAATATGTATAAAAATTAGAAGCTTAAATAAATACAGCATTTATGGGCCATTTCTTCATTTTCACTTTAAAAATTAATTTTATTTATTTATTTTTGACTGTGCTGGATCTTCGTGGCTGTGCAGGCTTTTCTCCAGTTGCAGGGAGTAGGGGCTACTTTATAGTTGCATTGTGTGGGCTTCTCATTGTGGTGGCATCTCTTGTTGTGGAGCACTGGCTCTAGGGCGAGCAAGCTTCAGGAGCTGGGGCTCCCAGGCTCTAGAGCACAGGCTCAGTGGTTGTGGTACACAGGCTTACTTTGCCCGGCATGTGGGATCTTCTCGGATCAGGGATTGAACCCATGCCTCCTGCATCAGCAGGTGGATTCTGTATCTCTGAGCCACCAGGGAAGCCCCATTTTCATTTAAAAATTTTTTTAAATTAATTTATTTTTTAATTGAAGAATAATTGCTTTATAGAATTTTGTTTGTTTCTGCCATATATCAACATGAATCAGCCATAGGTATACATAGGTCCCATCCCTCTTGAACCTTCCTTCCATCTCCCTCCCCATCCCGCCCTTCTAGGTTGTTACTCTGTTTGAGTTCCCAGAGTCCTACAGGAAATTCCCATTGGCTATCTATTTTACATATGGTAGTGTAAGTTTCCATATTACTCTCCATACATCTCACCCTCTCCTTCCGCGCCCCTCTTCTTCCCCTCCATGTGCATACATCTGTTCTCTATTACCTGCATTTTCACTTTAAATTTCTGTGGGCCAAACTGATCTATTTCTCTGTTGTGATGTTGTTGTTTGTAAGCCTAGATTCAGACTTCCACTCAATAATTCAGAAATGATCTCAAAGCAGTAATGGCTACTATCTTTTAATTTTATTCTTACTAAAATGTTTTTTTGGCTACCAGTTTTTTAAAAAGTTTGCTATGCTTAAGGTTCTTCCTGTACATTATCTTAATTCCCTCCAATAAGCCAGTGAAGTAAACATTGCCATCTCTGTTTTACAGAAGAGAAAACAGATTCAGAATTGTTAGGTAATTTGCCCAAGGTCACATAGCTCTCATCTCTGTTGCTTCCCAGTATTAACACCCCGTAAGCTCTGCTCAGTGACGCTTAGTGCATTTTAAGTTTCTCTGGTAAAGTTAATACATCTAATCCCTTTCCTTTGGTGGAAAGGCAGTGAGTGGAGGAGGAAGGTGAGCCAGGGGAGGTCCCTGGGGCTGGGGCTAGTGGGATGAGACTCTCTCAGTGGGTTCAGTCTGCCAGTATTAAGCAAACCAGGCAGTGCAGAGCTGATGTTGGTGAAGACTGGTAGGAGGTCTAAGAATGTCACTGTAAGAAGGAGAGCTAGAAAAAGGAACCCAGCTAGAAAATCGGTGAATAATAGGAGCTTAGGGAAGCACATATTGTATCTGCGCCAAAGAGTCTGTTGGGTTTTCTTTACATGGTCTCTGAAGCTTCATATTTGGGGAAGTCACAGGAAGCCACAAACTGTAATATTCCAGAGTGGTGCCAGACCCTAAAATAGGGGCTCAATCATGCTCAATGATTGATTAACTGTCATAAGTTTGCTTGTAAGGGATGCACTAATGGATGTTTCTTACCCTTAAAATTCAAGCAAAGCAGAGGTTCAGAAAATCTGAGAAAGCCAATACAACCCAGTGATATTTCAAATTGTAACTTTCTCCTCCCCGCCCAATTCCCACACCAGCAATTTCTCCACCCCATGAAGATGTTAGCATTCAGCATCTACTAACCCGTCCATTTGTTTTAAGGATCCATTTGCACACTCTCATGAAATGCTGATCACTCTCAAGGAAGACATTGTGGACCTGGCAAAGTTCCAGAATAACCCAAGGAAACAGAATGACCTCCAGGGGTTTGGACTCTATGAGTCTTGGGCCTCTCCTGGAGACTCAGGAAAGTGGTATGATCCCATCTCATGAAATGAGGAGAGGAGTGTACACAGAATTTTTCATCAAACTCCACAGCAAAAGGGAACGTGATTTGAGGCTTGAATCTTATAATTCTAAGATGTACAAAAAACAGATATACTACAATCTTACAAACTTGGTGCTAAGTTTATGAAATCTTTTGCCCAAGAAGTGGTTCAGGCTGAAAATAGAAATTGTCTCAAAAAAAGGTAAAAACCTCAAAAGGTGTTTGAGGACAGATTTGTTTCACACCCTCTATAATTGGCATCCTAGAGGACAAGCATGCTCATAAAAAAGAAATCCTGTATCTCATATAAAACATTGAAAAATGTTTGTTCACACATAAAAATATTTTTGCATCTTGCAAAGATCTCCTTAGAAAATGACTTTTGTTTCATGTTTGGACTTCATTTTAAAGGTAAATAAGTGAATTTCAATAATGCCAAAATATACAGACTTAAAAGTATACAATAGTAAGAACTTATTTTGAAATGAATGAGCCATTAACAGAAATAGAATATTGAAGTTCATGCCAGCATGTAATTTTCTAATATTAGGGTAACTTCATTTCAAAACATAATGAAGTTCAACTGAACTGAGTTCCTCCTCAACCCACAGTGGTTTATTTATTGCTGCCACAAAATAAAAATATACTTGTCAACTGGAAAGTTGTAACACTTATATGCTCTTTATTGATGGAAAACTTAGAATTAGTGTGACGTGACAAATCTGTCCCATTAGAAACATGTCAATTAATCACGCTGATTGATAACCCCAAGTATCGTTTCTTAATTTTTAAAAATCACATACTTTCCAAGGAACCTGAAATCTTCATTTTTGAAACAGATCTCAATTTTTCCCATGCCTGCCTTTGAGGTAAACTAGGTCTTTCTGTTGACTTTACCAAAAATTATTTTATAAAAAATGATTTTTTTCCCCAGGAAAAAATATACGGCATATGTAAAAGCCTGTATGCAGTTTTCAAATAACTCCAGTCATTAACAGCAGAGCTGCAAACACAGGGCTGGGCAGGCGTAGGGGGGATTAGGGGAATCCTTTTCTGTATAGTGAAGTTTGGTTCTCTGTGAAGTAGAATTTCAACAAACTGAATGTGTTATGAATTTTAAATATATTGGATGCTAAAAGAGAAAAAATAAATATGCTGTTCTTTCTTGTGGCTTTGTCTTTAGATGCATCTGGTCATTACCTTGGCAACCCTTACAAATGGCAACTGACGTCAAGAAAAGAGGAAAAACACCGCTGAGCGCATACACTCCATGCATTATAGATCATCCTGAGGACTCAGGCCCTTGCAGGCACTAAATGGCTTTGAGATGAGCACAAGCAATCTCTCATTTTACAAACATTCTTCATAAACTTTTTAAGGACTTAGAGATCTGAAAAGAGCATCTTTGAGTTTTTAATTTAAGCAAAATACAATTCAGCTATTAGCTTAGGTGTTCTGACTTGTGATAACTGCCAAGCCCATTAAAGTATTTGTCACTAGTAAATCTTAAAAACAAATGGAAGCTGCTCTTTTCTTTTAAGAGTTTTTTTTTCCCCCAATTTTCACTATGAAAAAGTTAAGTTCAGAGCATCAGAAGTTGAAAGAATTTTACAGTGAACACCTATATACTCATCACCCAGAGTCCTCCATTACCATTTAACTTTACTGGCCTATTACATACCTGTCTGTCTGTCTGTCTATCTATCCACCTGTACATTCATCCATCCCCTTATATATACTGTAATCCATCTAATTTTTGATGCATTTCCAGTATTGAAATTACAGACATGAGTATAGTTCTAGCCAGGAGTTTTAACCACTGGAAAACCAGGGAAGTTCCTATAGGTTTTCTTTTGATACCTTTACAGTAACATGCACAAATCTTAAATGTACATTTGCCAGAGGTTTGAACAATGCATACAAAGTCCCATCAAGATGTACAACAGTATTGTACTCACAGTGCCCATGTGACTCTTCTCATTTAGTTCCAACCCCCAGCCACCCTCCACAGGCAACCTTTCTTCTAGTTTCTGAATTAGAGCTTTAGTCTAAATGAGGGCTTCCCCAGTGTTAAAGAGTCTGCCTGCTAATGCAGGAGCTGCAATAGATGTAGGTTTGATTCCTGGGTGGGGAAGATCCCTTGGAGGAAGAAACAGCAACCCACTCCAGTATGCTTGCCTGGAGAAATCTATGGACAGAGGAGCCTGGTGGGCTATAGTTCATGGGGTCGCAAAGAGTCAGACATGACTGAGCACACTTACGTACTTGACCTAAATGGGAAAGAAACTCAAGGAATAAGGGATATATGTATCTGTGTGACTGATTCACTTTGCTGTATGGTAGAAACTAACATGACATTGTAAGGCAATTAAACTCCAATAAAATAAACAAAAATTTAAAAAAGAGCCTTGTATTAGGTCTTATTACCTTTAAGAGCCTTTTCTCCTAAACTGTCCCAAGGACTTCATCCATCCTTCAGATTGCAAGTGTACATGTTCAGTGACACATAATACTTGCTTAGCCAGCATTTACTTTTCCTCTTCTGTAGCTTTCCCCTGACTGCTACCATGTAATCACAAAACCACTGCTCTAGTGATGAAAGGCAAGATCAGAACTGGCTGTGTAATTTTTTAGACTCAGTGCAAAATGAAAATGCAAGGCCCATGTTCAAAATTAATTAAGAATGTCAACATAGTGACAGTCAAGCATTAAACTAAATACAGGGCCCTTCTAAATGCAGGGCCTTTTCGACTGCCCAGGTTACACACTTGTGAAGCTGGCCCTGGTCAAAGATTGAACAACTGTTACAGTGCGGCCAATTGATCAAAGTGTTGTGCAGTCAAAGCAACCAAGCTGGGTTGTGGAGCTACTCATTTAGAAGCTGAATGCTGAGCAGAGGTCCGGGAACCTGGCAAAGCGTCAGAGTAATCCGCAGCAGAGAAGTACTTGGGGGATTCTACCAGCAGTTATATATATAACAAAATATATGGATGTATCAGGGTTTCAGCCTTGGGGATGGCCCTTCTGCTGCCCCCTGGCTGAAGACGTCCCAGGCAAGTGAATCTCTCTCAGTCTTAGTAGCCTACTCGCCCTGAGTCATGAAGGAGTCTTGTAATCCAAGCTAGACTAACTGGAGATTTTCCCTATGGTTTTTCTGCTTGGAGCTGCAGAGGCATTACCTTCCCAGCCTTTTCCTTACTTGTTTTCCCACACCNGGCTGAAGACGTCCCAGGCAAGTGAATCTCTCTCAGTCTTAGTAGCCTACTCGCCCTGAGTCATGAAGGAGTCTTGTAATCCAAGCTAGACTAACTGGAGATTTTCCCTATGGTTTTTCTGCTTGGAGCTGCAGAGGCATTACCTTCCCAGCCTCTTCCTTACTTGTTTTCCCACACCGTGCCACCCTGAATCAGGATGGAACCCATGCCCCTTGCAGAGGAAGCATAGTGTTTTAACCTCTGAACCACCAGGGAAGTCCTGTACTGCAATCTTATAAGAGAACCAAAGTAAGATTTTTCAGGGTTTTGATTAATCTCAGATTAAGTAGGACAGGTTATCTAGATTTATGGTCCATTTTGCTCCAGGGTCTCTATACATACTATTTTTAAAAATAAACTTTGTTTTTAGAACAGTTTTTTGTTTCATAGCAAAATTGAGCAGAAAGTACAGAGAGTTCCCATATACCTCCTGTCCCCACACATGCATAGTCTCCCCCACTATCAACGTTGTGAATTAGAAGGGTAAATTTGTTGTCATCAATGAGCCTGCTTATCACCCAAAGTCCATAGATTACATTAGGGATCACTCTTGGTATTTTGTATTCCGTGACAAATGTGTGATGGTGAGTACCGAACATTGGAGTATAATACAGAACAAAAATCCTCCATATTCTCCCTGTTCCTCTCTTCCTCTCCCCTCTTCCTTGGCAACCACTGATCCTTTCATTATCTCCATAGTTTAGACATTTCCAAAATGTAATGCAGTTGAAATCATATAGGATATTGTCATTGTAGATTGGATTCTTTCACTCAGTGATGTGTATGTAAGGTTCTTCCACATCTTTTCATGGCTTGTAGCTCACGGTTTTTAAGTGCTGAAGAATATTCCATTATCTAGATGTGCCATGCTGTATTTAACCATTTACCTAATGAAGGACATCTTTGTGGCTTCCAAGTTTTGGCAATTATAAATAAAGCTTCAGAAAACACCTGTGTGCAAGTATTGTGTGGACATAAGTTTCAGCTCATCTGGGTAAACACTAAGGAGCCACTATTGGTGGATCATATGCTAAGACTATGTTGAATTTTATAAGAAACTGTCAAACCATCTCCCAAAGTTGGCTGTACCATTTTGCATTCCCACCAGTAACAAATGAAAGTGCCTGTTGCTCCACATCCTGCTAGTATTTGATATTGTCAGTGTTTTGGATTTTGTCCATTCTAGTGCATGTGTAGTGATTTTAATTTTAATTTGCAATTTTAAATTTAGTTTGCAATTTTCTAGCAGAGACATTACTTTGCCAACAAAAGTCCATCTAGTCAAGGCTATGGTTTTTCCATTGGTCATTTATGGATGTGAGAGTTGGACTGTGAAGGAAGCTGAACACCAAAGAATTAATGCTTTTGAACTGTGATGTTTCAGAAGACTCTTGAGAGTCTCTTGGACTGCAAGGAAACTCCACTATTTTGGCCATCTCATGTGAAGAATTGACTCATTGGAAAAGATTCTGATGCTGGGAGGGATTGGGGGCAGGAGAAGGGGATGACAGAGGATGAGATGGCTGGATGGCATCATCAACTCGATGGACATGAGTTTGAATGAACTCTAGGAGATGGTGATGGACAGGGAGGCCCGGCGTGCTGCGATTCATGGGGTTACAAAGAGTCAGACACGACTGAGCGACTGAACTGAACTGAACTGAATGATCTATAATGTTGAGCATCCATCTTTTCCTATTCTTATTTTCCATCTGCATATCTTTTTTTTCTTTTTTACTAAAACATTTTTGTTGGCTTTGTTTTAATTTGTTTTTATATTTTTTACTTTTGTTGTGTTGAGTCTTGATTGCTGTGAGCAGGCCCTCTCCAGCTTCTATGAGCAGGGACCACTCTTCACTGTGGTGCATGGACTTATGTGGTGGCTTCCCCCCTTGCAGAGCACAGGCTCTAGGTGAATGGGCTTCAGTATTTGTGGCACATGGACTCCTCCCAGTCTGGGATTCAGATCTGTGTCCCCTGCATTGGCAGGCAGATTCCTATTTAGTGTCCCACCAGGGAAGTCCTATTGGCTTCTTCATAATTAAATTTGTTCATTAATATATATCTGACATATTATATTAGTTTCAGGTGTACTTTCTTGGCCTTTCAGAAAGAAGCAGGAATTTATTTGCCAGGAATGATGATCCCATCATACTTCTGCTGAAAGCAGCGCGTGGCCTATGTTCTAAGTCTGTGTTTGTCCCCAGTGCGGCTGGTTCTGTCCTTCTATGATGCTGAAACCTGGCCAACCCAACACCACACATAAGCCCAGATCGTGGATGCTGGTGCTTGTGTCACATTTGATTGCCAGATCAATGTGTTCCTGGATCCCAAAACCATATCCAGTATCTGAGCAATTCTTTTTTTCTTAACTCACACTTCTGTGCCCTTAGACCTCTCTCCAGGATTTCTTCTGCCTTGGCCACACAATGGATGGCAGTCTTTTCATGTCTCGTGATATCAAAGGACCTGATGGCGTATCTAGCTTTGGAGAACACAGGGGTCTGGCCCATGGGCTGCTCCTGCCCTGAGGCTGCCAGGCTCAGTCAGTGTCTGCTCTCTCTGCCAGAGATGTTGAGGCAGAGCTTATGGATGGGAAATCCCCACGTGGGGCTCTCCTTTTCACTTTGATGCTGAGCTGTGATGGAAAACAGGAAGAGTATCTGTGTATCTTCTTTGTTGAGGTGGCAGGATGTTGGCCCATTTTTTAAATCAAGTTGTCTTTTAATTGCTGAATTTTAAATGCTATTTGCCTGTTTTGGATAATAGTCCTTTATCAAATATGTCTTTTGCAAACATGTTCTTCCTGTCTGTAGCTTGTCTTCTCATTCTCTTAGTAATGTCTTTTGCAGAGGTATTNTTTTGAGCATTACTTTACTAGCGTGTGGGATGAGTGCAATTGTGCAGTAGTTTGAGCATTCTTTGGCATTGCCTTTCTTTGGGATTGGAATACAAACTGACCTTTTCCAGTCCTGTGGCCACTGCTGCATTTCCCAAATGTGCTGGCATATTGAGTGCAGCACAGAAGGTGGGTGCCCCTCATTCCCACCTTGCTCAAGGGTCAACTGTATTAAGCTACTCATCTGATAGTATTTTGTTATAGCAGCCCAAATGGGCTGAAATACCAGGCAAAGGACTTTGGGTTAGATTCTGTAGTTAATAGGGATGACTGAATTTTTTAAAGAGTAATCTATGTTGTCCTTCAAGAAAGGAACTGGAACCATTTTCTGAAGAGAATGAGCTAAAAAGGAAGGCCAAGACTGGAATGAATAGATTTGAGAGTCATTTGCCTGTGGGAAGCTGGGTAGATGATCACTGTTAGAGAAATTCTTACAGGTTTATACATCTATAGATGAGAATTTTATATAATGGTTTATTGTTGGGCTCTGTTACAAAAACCTTTTCAGGATAGTAGTGTAATCAGAAAGTCAAAGAGTCTGGGACAAGACTGGGCAAACATTCTCTAACAAAAAAATGATACTGCCTGAGTTCTGGAAAACCTTTTGCAGTAGCTTGTTTGAAACTTTTCTGTGGGGCCATGAGAACTCTGAAAGAATTTTGCAGCAATGGCCCCTGAGCATATTTCCTGAGGATATCATTGCAGATATGAAGTACTGAGAACCAACTTGTGAAGACAAATAACAGGGGTCTAGCAGTCATTCATCTGAGAGTTCTGTGCTGATGTACGTGCCTGGACAAGAGGTAGCAAACAAAAACTTATTTCAGTTTGTATCTTTTTATTTCATTTTGAAGTTTGATCAGAAACCCAGTTTCTATGGATACTGAAGCAATAATTGCATGAGTCTGCAAAATAGGCAATAAAAGCCCAAATTAGTATCTATGTTTGTAGTAAGGAGGGTATAGTTTGGAGAAGTACCATAGGGTGATATTAATATGCCATAGTAACTAATTGGACCTGAAGATACAGAGGAGAGAAACTGAGATTTCTCAGAATAACTCAGAGCTTGAATTTTGAAAGAGCCGAATAATTTCACTTTTGAACATGGTGAGTGTGAGGTGTTTTTCCAACTGGGGCATGTGAGTGCAAAAGCCTAGCAGGCCAAAACTGGATTTGAGAGCCATTTGCCTGTGGGTGACAGATAAAGCCAAAGGAACAGATAATCAGGAATCTGCACACTGGAAGAAAGGACAGGTAGACGCTGTGAACAGCTGTTCCCTGGTTGCAGTGGAAGGAAATGGAGACACAGCAGTGGTTGGAGATCTTAGAGGAAAACCAGGACATAAGCCACCAGGAAAGGAACAAGTGTTATGGTTAAGTTTGAAAAGAGATGGATAGATGAAACTACATAGGAATAGGGTTTAAGTGGAGGATGTTCAAGACAGATGAATTTGATTTCAGAGAAGTGAAAGGCTAGCTCATTTTAGGGAACAGGAAGGAAATTTAGAAGAATAGAGAATGTCTGGAAAAAGGTACCATAAGGAATACAATAGAAGTAAATAAAGAGGAGCAAGAGGAGTGCTGATTCCAGTGAGAATTCAGTTGATATTCTCTAGGGTAAAAAGTAAAGGGAAAATTGTACGGTTTCCTGGTGTTTCCATTAATGTTTTGCAGCTGTTTTAATCAGCATTTTTTTTTCAGTTGCAAGTGACAGAAATCTCAATTCAAAATCAATTAAAGAATAAAGGAAATTTATTGGCTTACATCCAGAGAAGGCAATGGCACCCCACTCCAGTACTCTTGCCTGGAAAATCCCATGGACAGAGGAGCCTGGTAGGCTGCAGTCCATGGGGGCACCAAGAGTAGGGCTCAACTGGGTGACTTTACTTTCACTTTTCACTTTCATGCACTGGAGAAGGAAATGGCAACCCACTCCAGTGTTCTTGCCTGGAGAATCCCAGGGACTAGGGAGCCTGGTGGGCTGCTGTCTCTGGGGTCGCACATAGTCGGACACGACTGAAGTGACTTAGCAGCAGCAGCAAGGAACTAAGATTCCCTCATGCCATACAGCACTGCCAAAAAAAAAAAAAAAAAAAAAAGAACAGCAATGAAAACTATTTTTCTACATTGTTTGCCTCCGCTTTCCTAAGTATCCACTGACAGCCCCAAGAATACAGTTTACCTGCTTAAGCAAGTCCATACAAAAAAATAAAAATTCTCTCCCAATTTTCCAGCCAAACCCTGATATAATCTACAGTTGGTCCAGCTCGGGTAGTGTGACCAACACTGGACTAATCGCTGGGGCCAAAGTGATGGGATAGTTTGATTGCCTGGCTCTGAGTCATATACTCATCCCTGAAGCCACGAATTACATAAACCCAAAGTGGGAAAAGGGTGGTTTTCAAAGGAATACTCGTTAGGTAAAATACCAGGTCCACTACAGACTGGAATATGAGTGGAGAAAACAGATGGTAGATTAGTATCTGCACAAAAACAACTCGTTAATCTCAAATGCTTCAAGCAATAAAGATCTATTTCTTCTATTGCTCCACTTCCATTGTAGGCTGGCTGGGGCTACTCTTCTCACTCAGAGTGTGTTGTTGGTCATGGAGGCAAAAGGAAAGAAAATAAGGCAAAGGAAGCATTATCTGTTTAAAAATTTTTTTATTCTTTATTGTAGTACAATGGATTAACAATGTCGTGTGAGTTTCAGCTTTACAGCACAGTGATTCAGTTATACACATACATGTATTTTTTCTTTTGGAAATTCTTTTCCCACTTCAGTTCATGTCAGTTCAGTTCAGTCGCTCAGTTGTGTCCGACTCTTTGCGACACTATGAACCGCACACTTAGGTTAATACATAATATCGAACAGTTCTGTGTGCTATACAGTAGGTCCTTTTTGGTTATATTATTTTATTTTAGAATTTTTTACCTTTTAATTTTATATTGCAATATAGCCAATTAACAATGTTGTGATAGTTTCAGGTGGACAGCAAACAGATTCAGCCATACATACAGATGTATCCATTTCCCCCCTAACTCCTCTCCCATCCAGGCTGCCAGATAACATTGAACAGAGTTCCCTGTGCTGTACCGTAGGTCCTTTTTGGTTATTTGTTTTAAATACAGTAATGTGTACAAGTCCATCCCAAATTCCCAATCTATCCCTATCCCCAGCCTTCCTGCTAGTAACCATAAGTTCATTCTCTAAGTCTGTGAGTTTGTTTTATAAATAAGTTAATTTGTATCATTTTTTTAGACCCCACATATGTGATATCATGTGATATTTGTCTCTCTGTCTGACTTACTTCACTTAGTATGACAATCTCTATGTCCATTCACGTTGCTGAAATGACATTATTTTGTTCTTTTTTATGGCTGAGTAGTATTCCATTCAGAGAAAGCAATGGCAACCCACTACAGTACTCTTGCCTAGAAAATCCCATGGACAGAGGAGCATGGTAGGCTGCAATCCATGGGGTCACAAAGAGTCGGACATGACTGAGTGACTTAGCAGCAGCAGCAGCAGTGTTCCATTATATATGTCCACGTCTTTATCTATTCATTTATCAGTTGACATTTAGGTTGAGGAAGCATTATCTCTTAAAGCTTCTTCCTGGAAATGAGACTTTTCATAAATACATTTTGTTGGCCAGAGCAGTGAGGGTAGAGAAGTAAGACTCTACCAGTTACCTAGACCTAAGAGCAGTGGAAGTTTTGCAGATGGTCCTAATGATGACCCCAAGAACTACCAAATTTGAAATATTGGCCAAGAGAAGACGGCAGAGAAACCAAGATAAGAGAGAATCTAAAATGTTTGGAATGTCCTGGAGCTCCGAGGGAAGGAAATAATACAAGACAAAAGCCTGTGGGGAAAGTGACTAGGGAACAAAGGAAGAAGGAAAGTCCCATTTGATAACAGTAAGAGAGTGGCAGAAAGCTTGGGAGCTATTATCATATCTCATTTCATAGCTTGTCACAGAAAAGTTCAATGAAACTTGGTAGGGTAGATTGAATTGAAACTAGACAAGTCTCCTTAGGTGAGCGGATATCACGGATAAAGTTCCAGCTGTTGGCACTGGGAGAACATCTAGCTAGGCAGGCAGAACACAGTGAGCAGGAGATACACGAACCTTTAAAATTCAGGGTCCAAGCAAATGGTTAGCCTTAGCATGGATGTGGCTGCTGGATTCTAGACAGAAGTGATGTTCAGATTCAAGATGACACAGAAAGGCAGGTTTTAAGTGCCAGAAACACTTGTTACAGATAAAACCCCAGCCCTGACCTGAGGGAGGAACAAGGTCAGGACCCCTGGAGGCTTGCAGGGACAGAAGACTGTCACAGGTCTTAAACACAAGGGAGCAAGATGAAAACCATTTTTGTCACTTGGTAACTTCTTGGTGACTTCTTAACTGAGTCAAACCTCAGTTTCTAGAACTGAGAAAAAAGGTCAGAGTTCAACCGCAGGAAGGTCTATTTACTTTCAGTTCAGTTCAGTTTAGTTCAGGCGCTCAGTCATGTCCAACTCTTTGCGACACCATGGACCGAAGCACGCCAGGCCTCCCTGTCCATCACCAACTCCCGGGGTTTACCCAAACTCGTATCTGTTGAGTTGGTGATGCCATCCAACAATCTCATTGTCTGTCGTCCCTTTCTCCTCCTGCCTTCAATCTTTCCCAGCATCAGGGTCTTTTCAAACAAGTCAGCTCTTCACATTAGGTGGCCAAAGTATTAAGAGTTTCAGCTTCAACATCAGTCCTTCCAATGAACACCCAGGACTGATCTCCTTTAGGATGGTCTGGTTGGATCTCCTTGCAGTCCAAGGGACTCTCAAGAGTCTTCTCTAACACCACAGTTCAAAAGCATCAATTCTTCTGCGCTCAACTTTCTTCACAGTCCAACTCTCACATCCATACATGACTACTGGAAAAACCATAGCCTTGACTAGACACACCTTTGTTGGCAAAGTAATGTCTCTGCTTTTGAATATGCTATCTAGGTTGGTCATAACTTTCCTTCCAAGGAGTAAGTGTCTTTTAATTCCATGGCTGCAATCACCATCTGCAGTGATTTTGGAGCCCAAAAAAGTAAAGTCAGCCACTGTTTCCACTGTTTCCCCATCTATTTCCCATGAAGTGATGGGACTGATGCCATGATCTTAGTTTTCTGAATGTTGAGCTTTAAGCCAACTTTTTCACTCTCCTCTTTTACTTTCATCAAGAGGCTTTTTAGCTCCTCTTCACTTTCTGCCATAAGGGTGGTGTCATCTGCATATCTGAAGTTATTGATATTTCTCCCGGCAATCTTGATTCCAGCTTGTGCTTCTTCCAGCCCAGTGTTTCTCATGATGTACCCTGCATATAAGTTAAATAAGCAGGGTGACAATATACAGCCTTGATGGACTCCTTTTCCTATTTGGAACCAGTCTGTTGTTCCATGTCCAATTCTAAGTGCTGCCTCTTGATCTGCATACAAATTTCTCAGGAGGCATATCAGGTGGTCTGGTATTCCCATCTCTTTCAGAATTTTCCAGTTTGTTGTGATCCATACAGTCAAAGGCTTTGGCATAGTCAGAAAAGCAGAAATAGATGTTTTTCTGGAACTCTCTTGCTTTTTCAATGATCCAGCAGATGTTGGCAATTTGATCTCTGGTTCCTCTGCCCTTTTTAAAACCAGCTTGAACATCTGGAAGTTCACAGTTCACATACTGTTGAAGCCTGGCTTGGAGAATTTTGAGCATTACTTTTGAGCTTTCCAAATGATGATACAAATCTTCTCAAAGCCTTTGACCATGGAAAGTCAGGGCAAGATCAATGAGTGAGCATTACTGCACCCAGCTGGCAAGGGGAGGAGGCATGTGAACATTAAGGAATTATATTGGGCCTCAGAAGAACTGTGAGGTTAGAATGTTGGAAAGTTTGTATGCAGCTATTTAGGTTGATGCTGGTAGATAGGGTAGAAAGACTAAAATCCTGAAATGATCAAGGAAAGTGGAGAGTATCCTGAATTTCCATAAATAATTAGAGAAGGTGGGGGAAGGGATGTATAAGTGAATGGCTTGGGCTTCCTTCCAAAATAAATATGGTACTGAGAGCAGTGGTGGAGAAAAAGTAGGTAGTAACAATGAAATAAAATATAGCAATGCCTCCTTACCCTGTGAGCAATGAGGAAACATAATGGGATGTGGCCTACATAAGAGATGACAGTGGTATTGGTGGAAAACCAAACTCTAAGCATACTGAGTCATGAGCTATATTTAAGATAAACCATGTTCATGGATGTAGGGGAGTTTGTTGATCCTAGAATGGGGGCTTCCTAATGCCCAAAAGTAGATCTTAGTTTTAATTAAAGGCCAGGTAGACAGATATGAGAATGGATGGAACTGAAGTATGAAAGAGGGGATCTGGCAGAGAGAATATGTGGTTGTGTAATTACAGAAATAGATCATTACAGAACTGTATTTGCCCTAATATCCTTTTCTGCCTCTTTTCATGGACATAGCTACTGCCTTTATGCTAGTTTTAAAACCAAAAAATATTAATGGTGTTTTCCCATTAATGAGTTATCCAGGCAAAATTATAAAATAGATTCAAGTATGTGACTGGATTGGGCTTCACAGGTGGCTCAGTGGTAGAGAATCCTCCTTCCAACGTAGGAGACGTAAGAGACATGGGTTTGATCCCTGGATTGGGAAGATTCCCTGGAGGAGGGCATGGCAACCCACTCCAGTATCCTTGTCTGGACAGAGAAGCCTGTTGGGGTCATCCATAGGGCTGCAAAGAGTTGGGCGTGACTGAAGTGACTTAGCATGCATGAGCATGTGCCTGGATTGGGACAAAATAATGGTCCCCTTGAAGATGTCTGCAGTCTAATCTTGGACCTTTCCATGGCAGAAGGGACTTTGCAGATGCGATTAAGGTTAGGATCTTGATTCTGGGAGATTATTTTAGATTATCTAGGGTAGTACAACATAATCACAAGAGCCCTTATAAAACAGAGGTAGGAGTGTCAGAGTCAGAGAAAGAGATGTATTGACAGAAGCAGAAATCAAAATGATGTGGGACCCTGAGCAAAGGGTTGCAGGCAACCTCTGAAGCTGAGAAGTACAAAGCATGGATTCTTCCCTTGAGCCTCCAGAAGAAACATGGCTCTGTGAATACCTTGATTTATTCCTCATAAGATTCAGTTTTGGACTTTTGACCTTTAGCAGTATAGAACAAGTTTGTGTTGTTTTCAAACCATCAATTTTGTGATACAATGTTACAGAAATAGGAAACTAATCACCATCTAAAGACACATTAAGGGAAAATCCAGACTCTGACATCCCAATGTCTCAAAAGGCAGGAAAACAAGGGCTGGAGTTAGGTGGTGAAATCATGAGAGGTTATCATTTGCTATTCCTCATCTTTAAAATTTGATAGCAGTCATAGCCAAATTCTCTCAAAAAGAAATGCAATGACCCTATGTTTATACACAGATTCCAGGGTGATTTGAAGTTATTTTTGTCAGTCTACAAAGAAAATTGGAAATTCTTTGAAAGATTAAAAGAAAGAGTTCTAAATGACAAAGAGGAGAGAGGATAAAAGAAAACAATTACTGCATTTTAGAAATACTATTCCATGTGCTTACTTTTTACAAGATATTCTGTACAGATTCTGAGAAAATGAATTCTAAGGAGATCAAGAAAACAACCTGTGGCAATGAATTCTCATAAACTTCATGAAAGAGTATTTTTTAAAGTTTATTGAAACTTCCACACTGTTCTGTAAATTATTATGCTGTAATGTCACCCTCTAGGTCTTGTGAATCAGTTTATTTTCATTAAAAAATAACTAGTTGCAAAAGTTAACTGTATTAATATAGACACATCCTCCTCTTTCTCTTGCCCTCTGCAGATTTCTTTGTGGATGGTATTAGACGTATCAGTTCAGTTCAGTCACTCAGTCGTGTCCGACTCTTTGCGACCCCATGAATTGCAGCATGCCAGGCCTCCCTGTCCATCACCAACTCCCGGAGTTCACTCAGACTCACGTCCATCGAGTCAGTGAAGCCATCCAGCCATCTCATCCTCTGTTGCCCCCTTTTCCTCCTTCCCCCAATCCCTCCCAGCATCAGAGTCTTTTCCAATGAGTCAACTCTTCACATGAGGTGGCCAAAGTACTGGAGTTTCAGACTTAGCATCATTCCTTCCAAAGAAATACCAGGGCTGATCTCCTTCAGAACGGACTGGTTGGATCTCCTTGCAGTCCAAGGGACTCTCAAGAGTCTTCTCCAACACCACAGTTCAAAAGCATCA